>JBCFYV010000799.1:0-66380 GCA_039000515.1 Timema cristinae
AAAAATAAAAAGTAAGCCATTTAAGACGTTGATATATGCTGTAGACGAATGTGTGAAAAAGAGAAATTTGAAGAATTTCAAATAATAACAGAGTATTATGACTCGGTTTATGGATGTTGTTGAGGTGGAGGTAGTATGCAAGGATAGGAGGTGTTTAGAAGATTAGTGAGAATGTATTAAGTACGGATGTTTTTTTTCTATATGAATATTTTCTTTTACACGGCGTGATTAACTATCCCTCTCTTACATGCAAATTTTACCTAGTTTATCTCTGAAATTCTATCTTTCTCGTCCATATTTTATCATTATCTTCATTTCCCCTGTGTCCCAACACCTGTCCCGGTTATAAGCATTCCATATATATTAAGTAAGCTAACGTATAAGGGATAAGGAATGTTGAATTTAGAGAAAGTTTACCCACATTTTCGTGGAAGGAGAGGGTAAAACCACTGAGTAAAAATTACACTTAGTATACCCGACTTGTTTTCACGCCCCGACATCCTCGTAATCACCAATCCAGTCTATTGTGAGAGGGACGCCCTAGAATACTTGACCAGTGAAGCGAACCTAACTAAGAAGGAGCTTTACAATTGAAGGGGCTACCTGACAACCCGCATTTCACCCATTTACCCAAAGTTATTCTATTCTGATGATATCTCAACTATCATGAATGATAATAAAATATTTATTGTGTCAAATCTAAGGTATCAATATGCCAAACAATAATGCCAGACCCAATATTTAATAAAATCATTGAATAATTAGATAAAAAAATTAATTATAAATTAATAAATGTGTTTGCGCTTCAAACTATTAATTGAGAAGGAAACTTAATTTTTTAACTAGCATTCATAATCGCAACTAGTTTACGCTTGCACAGCACGATTTATAATTGGGTGTTTATATATGAAAAAAACTGAATAAACCCAAAAAAAACAATTTTCATACCTATTCGAATTAATACTACATTGGAGATAGGTCACTTTACTTCCATTCTTTTCCTGTCAAAACCCCATTAAGTACGCTTGTTGGATACAGAAGGGTGAAGGGAGAGGGCTCGGTTATCTTTCAATAATCTTTTACCTGAACAGGTTGTATATATATAGTACTAAATAATTTGTTGCGAATTTTTTTCAAATGGTGAAAAAAGAATGGAGAAAGCATCCTTCTGATCACACACCACAAAAAAAAAGAAAGCAGAGGTTTGAATTTTAAAAAAGTATCGAGAAGCTTAAAAGATAATATCCGTAGAAGTAGAGCAAACAGTTTGTGTACAGCAAGAAACTAGTGACAACAATCATATAATCTTAATGAATACAATTAATATAGAAAACCTACCCAGAACATCAACATAACCAGAATTAACATTTGGAATAGCTGGCAGAAGAATTGTAGAACTTTCTTACTTTTTAAAATCGCTCAGTAAAATGACAGAACATGGACCACTGAGCTGCAAATTAGAAAATATGGAACTGACCAAAGAATCAAGGTGTGGACTGCGAAGCTGTCTTCATTTTCGGTGCAATGTTTGTGGAGTAGAGAAAAACATATTTACAGAGGATCCATGTGATAAATCAAGAATGGAAATCAATTCCTCAGCTGTGTCAGGCGTGCAAGTGTTGGAGTGGTCTTGCTCATCTAGAAGAGACTACTGCACCCATGAACATGCCAGTATGAGCAGTCGAACTTACAGTAAGTATCACGACATTATTTGTGATGGTTTATTTGCGACATCCATGGAAGAGATGAAGATGGCTGCTCAGGAAGAATCGAGACTTGCTGTACAAGAAGGACAGTTGACGTGGATGGTGTTACATTAATAACAGTGGTGGCTTATGGCAGTAGAGCTAAGCGCTCTTATCGTTCCAACTTTAGTTCACTGTCTGGTGTGGTAAGTTTTACTATCAATACTTTATTTCTCATTTACAAGCCATAATACTGATTTATTTAAGTTGGTTCCATAGTTAACGCACAATGGTATGGATTTCTTAAGTTAAACTGCTCAGAAACATCAATCTAACTGTGTACTGATGATGGAGAAGCCAGGTTTTGATTCCTGACGGGTTTACTTAGCGTGTTTTCCTTAAGTTATTTCCATTCTTTCTTTCATACAAATCGGGGTAATTTTCCTATATTATTTACCTTCCTTATACCCTGTCCAATCAATGTAAATATGCAGGTAAGCTCTAAAGGATAGTAAGGTGAGAAAGGGGGGGGAACCGCAACAAAAAGCATGTTCACGTTGATAATGAAAACTGTTTGTGAGTAAGAGAGTAATATAACCTTTGTAAATTGCATTTTTATAATAAGCTGTTAAATTAATTATATTTTATTAAAACATTAATGGCATTTAAATGGGAGTTGATAAAATCCAAGAGTTTTTAAACATGCAATATGTTATAACCACCATAAATTTAAAAATGTTTTTGAAATCATATTATTACAAAAGCAAAACTACTTATATATAAATGATAGACCCTATGTAAAAATTCATTAAAACTATTTCACTCGTAATATTAAAGATATATATTTTATATAATTTGTCCAATATTACGCTAAGCGTGGGCAATAGTGAGGATTAATACCAAGGACAGGTGAGGAGGGAAGCTTAGAGAAAATACACGAGCAAATAATTTTTAATAAAATTAAAAACAATTAAGAATGGCTCTTAAAATTCACACCACTTATCGCGTGGTAAAAAGTGTCAGTCTCCTCTTGGCTGGCTTGCCGGTGACGGAGAAGATGGGTCTTGAATCCCGGCGGTTGTACTGAGGTAGCTATCCTAAGGGATTTCCCATTCTTCCTATACACAAATTCAAGTACGCTTCCTCTAAATTCTAACGTTCTCATCCCTATTCTATTAGTGTTATAAACAAAATTAAAATACATTGCATTCTAATCTATGCGATCTAGTAATTCCTTGACTTGCCATTAGGATATTTCCATTTAAAAACAACTTAAATAACGTTATTTAAAAATAAAATTTAAAACTGTCTTAAAGTAAACTTGAACATATTAGGCTTTAAAATGTAATAATATATGTTACATATAGTTTTTTTTTTTAATTCAAGTTGCTTAAGCGATATAGTTTTTACATATTTCCTTATCATAGGATACGCACCCAACTACTCTTTATACTTATTTTATTTATTAACACGAGCCTGTATAACCGATTGAGTTGTACGCATATGCAGGTATATTAATTACTCTGATGGGTCTAATATGAGGATGGCTATTATTTAATGAAGTGTACCCACATTTTCATAGAGAGCCATTTAGGAAATACAGATTACATGGACTCGGAAAACAATACTTTAATACCAAGGATCTTAATTAATATAAATCAGTTTAAAAAATATATCGTATTCAACCTCAGATAAAACAATGGACAACAATAACTATTTATTCTTAATTTAGAATATTAGATATGCTAATATTTAACCGGAAAACTCATATGCTCTAATGAAAATGGTGGCCAACTTTAAAAAAAATTAAGATCCAAATCTTCTTAATTTATATTAATAAACAACATAACATTAAAAAAAACGCTTAATTTCTTAGAGGTTTGGTTGTAGTATGAAATTCCTCAATGTAAACTAAAGCGCTCCACACAAGTGTCATACATTGATTTTTGTAGGAATTATTGTCCGAGAACCCATTTTTCTTATCAAAAATCTACTATATAGTGGTATATAGTAAGAAAAAAAGGACTTCTAGATGTCATTCCTCCAAAAATCAGTGGAGAGTAGTCAAGTTTTCATAGGATGACACTATTAAAATTAAATTAATAGATCTACTTTCATGTATAGGTGACCTGGCGGTCTAGGGTAAGGTGTCAGACTTCTATGCTGGCGGCCGGGGTTCAATCCTCGGTCCCGGCAAATATTTATCTGATTACCAAACCCTTCCTTCACCTCTGACAAGACATCTTGTGAATGTGAGGAATGCCAGGCCTCCACCGTGGTTCGGATTCCACGTTAAACTGTAGGTCCTTCATTTCATCTCACAATCACCCTACCATTACACATTAGCGTAAGTGCGTATAACCCGAATGGGTAGTAAGACGCGGTGCTAATAATAATAATAATAATAATAATAATAATAATACATTCATGTATGCATCCGTCAGGTCACGTGACCTATAGGTGTCAATTTTAATATATATATCAATACTTATTAAATAACATTAATAATAGTTTACAATACAATATTTGTCAATTTTGGTCATAAAACTAATGTGGGTGGCAAGGGATGGTGACATAATACAGTGTAAATAGATTGGATTAGGTGTAAATTTGTTATTTCTATCCTGAACTTACTAAATAAATATAAAATATGAAAAGCCAATATTATTTTATTTGTATTAGGCCATAATGTCAATCAATAACTTTAAGGTTTCAGAATGTTCAACCTTACAAGTCAAGACACAACCACAATAGATTGTACTCGTACCAATGCCAAAAGCCTGAATTTTAAATTTAAAACAACAAATTAAATATTATCCCCGTGAGGTCTAATACATCAGTCTTGGTTTAGAATTGGTCAACGTTAACAAAGAGGTTGGGGTTAAAAACCTAGCCAGTTACGCTGGGAATAATTATCATCCTGCAAATGTTACTGTTATATTTCCATAAACCTCTCACCTCATCCCTGTTACAATGTATTCAAACTACCCTAACTCAATTCGGTGATTGAAAGGTCTAAAGGTAACACAATATACTAGACTGCCAATGATGGAGAGAAAGGGGCTCGAATCCCTGAATGACTGTACTGAGGTATATTTTCTCAAGTAGTTTCCAACTTTCCCTGGGCGCAAGTGCCGGTCACTTCCTCCATATTCAACATTCCTCATACCAAACACACTAGCAGAATTAGTACATAATGTGTATAATCCGGGCGTGTAGTAAGACGTTGAGATAAAAAAAATCTAAAAAAGAATGTAATGTACATTTTAAAGTGTACAAAACACCTAGATAATTTTTATCCCGGCCTGAATACAAAATGTAAACCTAAACATGAGATTTGAACATAGCATATTTTGCTTTAGCGCGCCAATACAATACTCTATTTGTACACCATGTGAAAAATTACACTCGTCTCGTTGCTATTAATAATACTAAACTACTTTGGTTCTTATTTTCAAGAAGCATCCAAGCATTGTTGCGAAAATTGTGTGCCTTTAACAACAATAACTAGGCGTTTTATTACTCGTGTTTTCAGTTGGTTTTGTTTCCTTCAGGATGCTACAGTGGGGTACAAGACTAAGAAAGTATTATACATAGGAGTTAAAAAAAAATATTGTACATTTTGTGACCGGGCGCTGGAAGAATAAAAAAAACCTTAAAAACAAACTTGTTTCAAAAATTGGCGAGAGGATCAAAGCTCGTCAAGTATGGAAGCAGCTAATATTGTTGAGACCTTTTGCAAGAGCAAGAAATGTATGGCCTACGACACAGTACTCTCATTACTGATGGTGACAGTAGCGTTATACAAGCGGCTTTTGAGCTCGTCCATATAGAAATTTGACGGTACAAAAATTGGAGTGCCGTAATCATCTTCTCCGGAACTACTCTAACAAGTTGAAAGATTTGTGTGGAAAACGGCAAGAATGGACCATTTCATCTCCGACAAAAATCAGTTCCAAAAGTATGCAGCTACGTGGGGCAGTGGCGAAAGCTGCAAAATGTAGAATGAATGAGGCGGGACAGCTGCACGAGCTCATTGATAAATTAAAATATGACATTTTGAATAGTCCAAATCATATATTTGGAGACTACCAACATTGTGCTCCTTATTTTTGCACAGGACTAAAGAAAATGAGAAAAATCTTATTCCGGAGATTCAAGAAAGTGGTATTTTACAAAAGCTGAAATCTATAGCTCAAACACTTACCATTCACTGTCGCAGCTTGCTGTATAGTGTACACAACTGTGTTGAGCACTACAATGCTGCCATTGTAAAAAAAAAACTTGTGGCAAACGCATCCATTTCACACAAAGAGAATCCTATCAAGCGCGATGTGCTGCTGCTGTTGTAAGCTACAATTCTGGCGCTCTCCATTACAAACTACACAAAAAATTGTATGGATCAACCCGGGAAAATTGACAAAGTTGGAAGAAGCACACAAGCATCGAAAAATATGTCTCGCCCGAAGTAAGCGAGAAGATTCACATCACTCGAAGCCCACCCGGTCAAGCAAACCATTCTTCCCCATCTCCCCTCCCCCCCCCCCCAAAAAAAAAAAGAAAATGGATGCTAACTATGGTCCAAACTCTCAACGCCCAGATTTGCCAGAAAACGATTTTATGTTGTTTAAAAAAGAAATGCAAAATAGCCTCCAACATTCCGAAGAAGAATTGCGAAACCTTGAACGTCAAACCATAAATCAGAGTGAATCTGGACAATGGTTAGAAGAAAGGAGGAAACGTTTAATAGCGTCTAATTTTGGACAAGTTTGTTGCAAGCTCCCATCAACTGGTTGTGAAAATTTGGTCAAACAAATTCTATATTCTGATCTCCAACACCTAAGCTCATTGTCATACGGAAAAGCAAATGAAGAACGTGCCATCGTGAAGTTGGAAGAAACTTTGAAAATCAGGGTTGAACTCTGTGGTTTCTTTGTTGACCATGATTTGACATTCCTCGGCGCTACACCAGATGGCCTAATCGACAATGATGGCATAGTAGAGGTAAAATGTCCATCATCAGCTGAACAGATGAGTCCTGAGTCAACCATTTTGAAACGAAAGGTGACATTCTGGAAACTTAACAAGTATAAAAATGATTGATGGAATAAACAGGCGTCATAAGTACTATGATCAAGTCCAAGGTCAGCTCCATGCAACACGCCGGTTGTACTGCATATTTTCTATATGGACACCAGTTATGCCATACATACGATATGAAAGGATTGAACGGGATGACCTTTTCTGGGAAATGGAAATGGTGACTAAGCTTTCCTCATTTTATTTTGATTGTTTACTGCCTGAACTAGTATACCCACGCTATCCACGTTCAATGCCTATCCGCAATCCGGATTATATTGAGGCAGAGCTAACAAAAAACAAACAAAAAAAAGTCAATTACAGCACAAAGCAAGAAAAATGTTGAGAATGGCTGAGGTTGGTAATTCTGGTTAAGGTTGGTAGTTCGGCTGAGGTGATTTAAGCTGTGTACTAAATAAAAAGAAAAAAAATTTAGTCATCTACATCAATAAATACAACAGGGTTGCTGTGCGTATAACCCGAATGGGTAGTAAGACGCGGTGCTAATAATAATAATAACAGGGTTGCTCTCTTTTGTTTTGTGTTAAATAAGCATTGAAATTAATAGTGTGAATATTAAGAATTATTCAGCTATTATTTTGAACTATGTATGTATTTACAGTGAAATCACATTGAATTATTGAACAATATTGAACAAGATGTCATTAATGAATGATGATAGTAATAAACTATTTTTAAATGTTTTGAAAGCGTTATCAATGATGGTATAGCAACTTTTATAAATGGAGTTGTTTCTCAATGAACGCATGATTGTCTAAAATAACATGGCTTTACAAAACTGTGTGCCATTTGATGTTCTACTGCAAATATTGGGGAGGTATACCACATATTTTTCTTTGTATTTTAACTGTGAAATTAGTTGGAACAAGTTTCATATCAGATTTGTGTATGTATAATTATTCAATATTTATTGAGTATCATTGAGTGCATATATGTAAATATTATTAGTGGTACATAAATATTTCCCCAACTTTGCCATTTATTTGTTTAATAATATTAGATATATTGAAATATTGTAGCAATACAATTCAAAATAGTAATGTAATGAATGCAATAACGACTGCATTTCTACTATATTTTTTTAGTTGAAATAATAGTATGTAGAATTAATTTAGTGTTGTGTATTATTAATAGAGATAAAGAAACCTTTATTATAGTGTACATATATTACAAAAACTTTCAGGATTTAAGTATTTCTATTGTTTTGTTTTAACATATTTTAGGTTTTTTAAGATAAAAGGAATGAATTTTCTTTCCCGACAGGTGGTTTTATGAAATAATATATATTGAATATTACTAGCATTGCCTTCCAAAGGGTTTTTTTAAGAGAGGGAATCCTTAGGGTAAGTAGGATATGTCATATTAATATAAAAAAAGGTAAAATTAGTTAGGCATTGTGACAAAAGAAAACCATCCCTTTTAATTATAATCCCTATTTACAATCATCCATACGTCACTATTCCAACAATATTACTACTTCTAAATGGTATCACCTCTTTGGCGTGTATTGGAAAGGTTCTTTTGTTTTGTTATTGGCGTGGTGTTGAAAAGAAGTGATATTAATGCCGGGATGTAAAAACTTTACAATCATTAGAAAAGAAGGAAAAAGGACTTGTTCCACTACTTATTACCAGTTTAAGATTATGAAAGGATGTACAACAGGATCTTGATTACTACTTGAAGAGTTTGTGAGGACATGCATATCCTTCAGTAAACATAAAGAGATATGTACATATGATCGAGTTCTCGACTACAGATGGTCTAGGGTGAGAAGTTTCAATTTTCTTATATTATTGCGGGACTGAGGATGGTTTTAATAAAAAAAAAGGTAAATAATAGGTGGCTGTGAGCAGTGTGGCTATTTTGTTTGACTCAAAGAAGTCTAATTGTGTTAAGGGTAAATAATAAACTTTCTGTGCCATAATTTTGTACGTGGTTGGACTTAGGTATATATGTTGGTTTTATTTTGCCTTTGAAAATGTAAGGAAAAAGGTTTTTTTTTTTATTTTGTTATCGAATGATTTAAATTGGATTAAGATTGTGATATAATAATTATAGCTTTGACAACAAAACAAATGTTATATAAATATGTTAACCTAGATATGTGATTTACCGGAGCTCCGCAGGCAGGTTAAGTATAAGTGCCTATCTAAACCCAGAGGTCCCGAGATTAAGTTTCCTCGTGCAACTGAGCTAGATGAAATTGAACTATTTTTTTTTACATACAACAGTAGGAGAAATATATATATTAATTAAAATAAATAAATATTTCTTTTTCTTACCTTTTTTTTAATTTTTTTTTCACAGTGGCGCCTTAACGCGGGGCTTTTCGATAAGGTTAGGATAGAGCAACCTAGTATTTTCAAATGTGGTTTAGGTTATGAGCCAGGAAGGGTATTTTCTTAGAAGTAGGGACAGAGGACAGTCTAAGATAAACATTAGGTATGAGGCTGAGGTCTTACCCACAATAATGGATGGACAATCAATTGATGTAGGGTTGGAGGATGATGCTGCTACCACGACACCACAGCAGGAAAAGGTAGTTAGGGACCAAGTAGTGGTTGAGGATTTGAGCGACGACTCATCCCAAACTTATTTTGAGGGTCCGTCACCAGACGGGGACAAAATCCCTCCTTTCCCTATGGAAGTTCCCCAAAGTACCCCTTCGTTGGACCTTATGGCGGGTATCCAACAGTTGTTAATGGAGATGAGGGAAGGGCAGTTAGTCCTCGAGAGAAAGCTCGTTTCTACTCAGGAGGAAACCCGCAGTGAGATTATGCGTCACATCGGTTCATTAACGGTCAGTATGAGGGAAGAGTTTTCAGCGGCAATAGGCAAGACCAGGGCCGACTTTGAGGTTAGAGTTGAGGCCACTGAAGAGCGGTTCAGGCAGGAGCTGGCCAGTGTTAAGAAAGAGATCCTGGAGTCAAGGGATGAGCTTAGCCTGACCTTGGAGTCAAACCAAAGGTTGACGGCACAGAAGCAAGAACAGCAGGTCGCACAGCTAGAGGAAGGATTGAATAGACTAAGCCTAGAGGTGCGTACAGGGAACGAGAGTCAGACAAATACACTGGGGATTCTGAACTCTACTGTTGGCTCACTGAAGGACAAGAACCGGGATTTAGCCAAAACCCAGGTGGTGTTGGATCAGAGGTTGACTGATACCGCCGAGGAGGTAAAAATGGTAAAGAAGCAGCTTGAGGGATTGTCAGACCAGGTCAGGTTAGGAGGGCTGGGCGACTTAAGCCCATTTTCTTCATCTTTGTGTACCCTTTTAGGAGACCGGGCTCTTGGGGATAGACACCCTAAATTCAATCGTAGGAGTGGGCAGGATCCCGTTAGCCACCTCAACACTCTGGAGGAACTTTTTGAAGGGCGTCGACTAAATGATAAGGAAAAAATAAGGTTAGGGGCAGTTTTCTCACTGGTGACGCTTTGCCTTGGTGGTCGGTAGTGCGCGAAAGCATCACAGGCTGGGAGGAGTTTCGAACCCGATTCCTAGCAATGTTTTGGAGTGTGGAGATCCAGGGCCAAATGAGGGCTAAATTACATGCGTCAAGGTACTATGAGAACGGAGGTACTCTGGAGGGTTACCTTGCCGACGTGTATATTAAAAGTAGGAATTTCGAGTCGAACATCAGTGACTCTGAGTTGATATATATGGTCACGCATCAACTACCCATACGGTACCGCGAGATGTTGGTAGGGATTACCTACAACACTTTGGAGGAGTTTAGGGCCGGACTGCAGCGCTTGGACGCCTTGGAACAGGATAGGCGTAGGGACAAAGTAGGACCGTTCAGTTCCCCGCTTCATAGGAGGCCGAACGTGGAACAGCGGGTAGGACCTACTACACAGTTTCAACTGGGAGCACGTCCACAGGAAGCGTGGAGGAGAGATAGACCTCCTCGCGACCATTCAGGCCGTAGTTTAGTTTGGGGTGCCCAGACAGAGCACCAATATCCTGGTAGAGGTCGGGAAAACTCCCATCATAACCTTGAGGTAAGAGACAAGAGGTCAGTCAACGGACCTTTTCCCCAACCTAGAAACCACCCTTATGGGGACAACGACAGGGACTTTAGGTCTAGGAGTAACTCCCATACCCCATTTCAACCGTCCCAGACGAACCCTCAACATAGGGTACCAGCTAACATGGGTCCAGTCTATCAAGGGCAAGCAACCCGTGGTTCTAGTCATCATCCTCAACCAGTTGATGTAAATGTAATCGTCAAAGAGGGAAACTGTTGACCTGCGATGTAGGCAGCCCAGACCGGTCGCAGGTTCCACACACTCTGGGAGCATTTTTATATGTCAAGAAAAAGTTAACACCCTTGGTGTAGATCTTAGGGAAGAATTACTAAATGAAAAGGAAGAAATGGAGATGTCAGGAAATCCGACGTGTCCCGAGCTTATGTCAGAAGTTGAAGGATTATCTCTGAGTTGTCTATTAAATTCAAGAGCACCATAGGACAAGATCAGTTAAATTCGCTGGCTGTTTGTTCTATACTTAAGGATGTAAATGTTGAATTTCTAAACTTCAACAACAGAGTCATCGATGTGTTTGTCAGTCAGAAGAACAGAAGTAGCCAGCTTTTGTACAAATAATTAAATAGTATCATCACTTGACTTCAAATTTGAGCATGGGAAGACAATATTGATATCAATATCTTAAAAAGGCGATTATAGATTTGTATTAGTAAAACATTCAATTATTTTAAAAGCAAATTAAATGTTAACATTAAGGGCTGGTCAACCCTTTCGTGAGCCACCTCTCCAGTGAAATGAGTTACATGGCTCTACGAGTTGCCAGCACTGCATAGGTGGTGGCCTCGAATGACACAACAATGTGGATTAAAATTGATTATATCTAAAGCCGGCTACACAATTAAAACACTTAAAACTACAAAAAAAAAGAAGAAGAAGAATTTAGAAACTCTAGGAAAGATTGGTGAACGATTCCCAGCATCCAACAAATAACCTGCGGCATTTTTTTTTCAAGGTGGGAAGGTACACACCGTATTATACAAGTCAGGCATATATGTAAGGAAATATAAGAAAGGTGAAACTAAAGTGTGAAGAGATTTCTTTTTCATTAGTATTGTGGAAAGGGTCATTTATGCCACATTTATTATTTAAAAATGTTAATGGATAATTTCGACAGTCAGTAATAGATTATTTGTTATTGTTAAAGTATCTACGTCAAAGAAGTTAAGAAACACCCCATGTGAAGAGAAGATGCACCCCGAAGACCTACACGATAAGAATGTGCCTACAAAATGAGAGAGAGAAAATCCTGTGAGTATTTAAAATATATGTATAATGGTTATAACCAGCGTCAACATTAAGGCTAGTCCCTTTGTGCCGGTACCTGTTAGACTGGGCAGACTTGTGATAGTCACATGAATATTAAAACTTGTGAAAGGGCAGGAACCCACACAACTTTTATTGGAAATGAATAGCATCGAGAATTATTAATTGTTTTATGGTGAAACTTTGATGGTTATTTATTTATTTTTTGTATATGTCAGAAGAAAATATAGTTAGAGGAAGAGACAAGAGAGTGGGATTTTCTGAGAGTAAAGTAACATCACAACCAAGGTCATTCTTTATTCATGTATGGGAAGCAGACAAGTAACATGACGAGGTCTAAGACGTTATAAGCATTTTCAGTTTAATTAAAATGAAGTTATTTTAAGAAAAAGAAGTTAAATCCATGAACTTTATCTGCAATTGTTACCCTATGATAGGGCTTGTGTGTTTACAAGTATGTACTGTATACTTGAGATGTGTAGCCCCAACAGCTGAGAAGAGACGCACCGGAACTTTTGATTTCACCAATTAGTCGCCATAAGCAGGCCCCAGCAAGTGTGGTACCTGATTTCCGTCATTACGCTCCTTGCAGTCAGAAACGAGGGAAGTTATTTCTATTATCTTATAACAGACAACATTGTGTAAATGTCCTTTTTATTATTTCGCTTAGTATTTATTTTAAAACACTCTATGAAGTTATAAACTATTCATACGTGTAGCACCTTATGATAAGTGCTTGATATTTATGTGAAAATGGCCCAGTATTTCCATGGTAGGCTTATACTTATGATAGGGCACGTTATAACATTTTGTATGTCTATTTCTAAACAACCTATCATTTCATTGAATAGTTATGTCAAACTACTATATTATTTAATATATGGTGTCATTGTAGTCTATGTTTTTCTCAGGGTTTGAAAAAGGTTTTTTTTTCTTCATATAATCAACTAATGTTTGTAATTATTATTTTTAACTTGTTTAATTTTCTCATATGGTGTATGTAAATCACCTGGCAGAGGATTGTTATGATAATCTCACTTTAAGAAGTTGAAATTCATATTATGAGAGTCAGCATTCGCGACCAGTGGTGTAATAAGAAGCCTAGGGGGCTGTAGGTACCCAAACAGTTAGGGTGAGTTTAGTGGGTCAATTGAAGATGATTGGGGGCACAGTACATTTCAGGAAACACCAATTTGGCATGAGTTCACGAGTTGTTGTTTTTTTTTTGTTTGGAACAATTGTCTCATAAGTTGCAAGAGGAGAGTCTCATATTGTAACACGACTATGTTTCTATCTAACCTTTGCCATCCACTTAGCTATTTAATATTTAAGAATTTTGGTTTAGTTAAAGAGTGTGTAAACTAATAATTTTAATATGTCCAATCTATTGCTAAAGTGTGGTTTTGTTTCAATGTAATGAGGGTAGTTTTGTTTTGTGTTAGTAATTCAATTGTATGTAGGTCTAGAGAATGCTAACAGCTTATACTATATAAGGCAAGCATTAGCCATGTAACATATTTGTGTAAATGTTTGTAAAAAAAAAAAGTTATGTAAAACCCAAGGTAGTAGACAAATGTTTCACCTGGAGGACAACTAGAGTGCCATTTTGAATTTGCTCAAATAGCTGGTGTAGTGCGGTTGAAACCCAGGAGCAGGTGTTTTAATTTGTCGCTTTGGTTGCGAGGACACCGACATAAGTCAAGTGCGCGTCTTCAAAACCTATAAACCAATATGTAAAGGGTTAAATGAATGTACATTTCCGAGCAACCTTACCTGCAAGGATCTCAACGGTGCCAAGTTTAGAAGAAAGGAAAAGTCGTTAGACAATGGACCTTAACTCCTACCACTTTAAGTGCACCAATGGCTGGTAATGTTCCAGTAGCAGTTTTCAATACTAAAACTAACTTCTGAAACATTAGGGGGCAAATCTGTGACAAAGAAAACCATCCCTTTTAATTATAATCCCTATTTACAATCATCCATACGTCACTATTCCAACAATATTACTACTTCTAAATGGTATCACCTCTTTGGCGTGTATTGGAAAGGTTCTTTTGTTTTGTTATTGGCGTGGTGTTGAAAAGAAGTGATATTAATGCCGGGATGTAAAAACTTTACAATCATTAGAAAAGAAGGAAAAAGGACTTGTTCCACTACTTATTACCAGTTTAAGATTATGAAAGGATGTACAACAGGATCTTGATTACTACTTGAAGAGTTTGTGAGGACATGCATATCCTTCAGTAAACATAAAGAGATATGTACATATGATCGAGTTCTCGACTACAGATGGTCTAGGGTGAGAAGTTTCAATTTTCTTATATTATTGCGGGACTGAGGATGGTTTTAATAAAAAAAAGGTAAATAATAGGTGGCTGTGAGCAGTGTGGCTATTTTGTTTGACTCAAAGAATTCTAATTGTGTTAAGGGTAAATAATAAACTTTCTGTGCCATAATTTTGTACGTGGTTGGACTTAGGTATATATGTTGGTTTTATTTTGCCTTTGAAAATGTAAGGAAAAAGGTTGTTTTTTTTTGTTATCGAATGATTTAAATTGAATTAAGATTGTGATATAATAATTATAGCTTTGACAACAAAACAAATGTTATATAAATATGTTAACCTAGATATGTGATTTACCGGAGCTCCGCAGGCAGGTTAAGTATAAGTGCCTATCTAAACCCAGAGGTCCCGAGATTAAGTTTCCTCGTGCAACTGAGCTAGATGAAATTGAACTATTTTTTTTACATACAACAGTAGGAGAAATATATATTTAATTAAAATAACTAATTTTTTTTTCTTACTTTTTTTATTTATTTTTTTCACAGCATATTTGTGCTGTAAAATTAACAAAAGTTAAGTTTAATTCAAATTTTAAGGATTTTGTTTCACTTAGAGCTACTAGCCAACTAGGTGAAACGTTCCTAAAATATTTTGAAACATAGAGCTAGTTGTCGATTGTCGCAAAAAAAAACCATTTTTGCTTTGGGATCGTGAACATTTTCAACCTCGAATTTATGTTTGATCTTTGAGTTTCATGTGACCTCGAAAACTAAAAGGTGTATTTTTTTCTTTTATCTGACCCCTTGCCTGTCTGTATGTCTCTGGGACTCAAACGAAAACGATTTGATGGATTTCTTTCAAACTTTAATATATATTATGGTAACACCTTGAGGAGTTTTAGATTTCTTTTAAACATAAATATTTAGATATTAAATTATGGTAATAGCTTGAGGTATTTTTAAGCCCCCAAATTAGAGTAGTTTACTGACAAATGAGTTATGAGAATACATTTTTTATATAGTTTTAAATATTTTGTTTAAAATTGATATTTGGGAAGTGTTTTGCATGATAAATAAAATTTAAGGCATATTCTTGTTTCCTAGAGAGAAAGGGCATATGTTTATACTAGCTATTAGTAGTAGCCTATAATAAATAATTCCTGGGAAACATATTTATTGGGCCACCAATATTAGTTAGATCTGGCCCCAAATTACTAAAAATAATCTAAACGTAACTCAAACCACTAATTGCATTACTTTAAGTGATGGTTATGTTACGATTGTTTATGTTTGGCATAATTCTAGAGAGCTAAGTATATCCAAAGTATTTGGGAGGGGGGGGGGGGGCGGAGGGTAGATACTCCACAAACTTACAGTATAAAATAAGTTTAAATAAAGTATGATTTTTAAGTATTAATATAGGTGCTTAAAAATTAGTATTGTCTATAAGAACGAATATTTTGTGATATTTTCAAAGACATTCTCGCAAATTATATAATTTAGAGGACTCTAAATTAAAAATGAGATTGTGATTTAGGCCAGAAAAATCTAAGAATCATGCGTCCTAAAACACATTTTTAAAACAATTTGTTTTAAATCCATTTTTTGCGATCTATTTTAATCATGGTTTCTGTGAAACCGGGCCACAAAGTACCAAGAATGAAAGAATGAATGTATTATCATTTCAAAAGGACATTCAGAATACTCAAGTTTAGCCTTATAAGTTATAGTCATAAAATGATTGATTTTTATTTGCTGCTCTTATTAACTGAATAATAAATATCAAAAACTTTAACATTTTCTTACATATTTAATGTGGCTGACACAAAACTTTGTTTCATTAAATTTTGAACTAAATCTGGTTCATCAATAGTGGTAACATTTCAAGTGTTGGCAGCTATTTTTGGCATGTTTAGGCGTTCGTAGAAAAAAAAAGCTACTTGCTTATAGGACCAAACTATTTGTTAAAACATTTTTGTGTGCAATGAATATTAAAATGTAACCATTAGATTTTATGGATATTTTGAGTTTAAAAAGGTTCAAAATGTTGAGTACAAATTTGGAAGAAAAAACACAAAAATACGGTTGTTGATTCAATTTAACGGGATTTTACTTTTGGTAAAGTATCAAACTGGACTATAAACATGTCAAAGTGAACCTGTCACTTGAAATATTAAACAAAAAAGAAATGTATATTTTAAATCAATTAATTATAAGCAATAAGCTACTTTAATAGTGTGTTTGAAATTATTTGTACTTTCTAAATATTAATATTTTAATATTTAGCACCGCGTCTTACTACCCGTTCGGGTTATACGCTTTAAGTACTAATTACGCTAATGAATTAGGAATTGGGAAGGTTGAATTAAAGGAAGCGAACCCGCATTTGCGTGGAGGGAGAGTGGAAAACCATTTAGGAACCCCCCCCCCCCCCCAGTTTACCCGACCGAGATTCGAACCTCGATCTCCCCGTCCTCAGCAGTCGAGCTCAACACGACAAGCGCGTTAGCCAACTACGCCACCGAGGCGGGTTACTTTCTAAACAAACATGTGTGTTTGTGGTTAGTTTTGGCTAAGTTATTTAAATGTAAAACTAAATTTATCAATAATAATAATAATATTTAGCACCGCGTCTTACTACCCGTTCGGGTTATACGCTTTAAGTACTATTTACGCTAATGGATTAGGAATTGGGAAGGTTGAATTAGAGGAAGTGAACCCGCATTTGCGTGGAGGAAGAGTGGAAAACCATTTAGGAAAAACCACCCCCAGTTCACCCGACCGAGATTCAAACCTCGATCTCCCTGTCCTCAGCAGTCGAGCACAACACGACAAGCGCGTTAGCCAACAACGTAAATTTATCAATTAAAAATGTATTATTCATGTTTGTTACATTACATTTTAAATGAATAAATGCTTCCCTAGTTCCGTAACCACTAAAAAAAATATTTTTTTTTATACCTACCTATTGTCCTTACATTATTTTAAATATGGATTACATTTGTAAAAATTTATGTGAATGAATATCTAATATAAATATTACTCTTTTCTTTTACCGGAAGTTAACCAGTAGGTAAAATTACTATCATCAAGAAAATGAAAGCTGTAGTAGCTCAATGCCAAAATTCAACATCCCCACCCAATTCATTCTCCTTTTCTCTTCTCAGTTGTCCACAAAAATAGGGGCTCAGAGACCTTTCAAGGCAGAAACTACCTAAACACCAGTTACAAGTTTCCTTTAAATCTGAAGGTCATTTCAATGTTATTCCCAAGTAAACCTCAGGTAATAAGAAAAGGTTTTAAAAAACATTGATGTAACATTTGGATATGTATATCTCTATGTGTGTGTATATATAATATATATATATATATATATATATATATATATATATATATATATATATATATATATGTATATATATATATATATATTATTTTTTATCCTCAGTCCCGGCACAAATTTATCTGATTACCAAACCCTTCCTTCACCTCTGACAAGACATCTTGTGACTGTGAGGAATGCCAGGTCTCCACCATGGTTCGGATCCCACGTTAAACTGTAGGTCCTCCATTTCATCTCACAATCACCCTACCATTACACATTAGCGTAGGTGCGTACAACCCGAACGGGTAGTAAGACACGGTGCTAATAATATTGTTTTTACTTTTTGTTGATATATACGACCATATATTGTATTTTCTCTCAAAGAAGGAACTCTATAACCAGAGAATATATTTGTCTTTTGAATTGTTTGTATGTATCTCACCTAGTTAACCTACATATGGTGAGATGTGGTGAGGATAACCTTTTAGAAAATAGTAACATGGCTTATTGTGTTCAACATTGATATCATTTTGCTATATTATCATTGTCATTTATAGATATTAATAATATATATCGAAAGCTACAGCTGTGGATCACATGACTTGACTTATGAATAGTAGATCTAATAACTATTCTGGCTGTCAGATAAGGTTTTTGCTATTAAAATTGGACTGCAGCATACATTTATATGAACATCAAAATATTTGTCCATCTCAATTATCTAGGTACACATTGAAGGCAATCATCTAACCAAGTCATTACAGTGAGAGAAAATTGAGAGAGGAAAAATTGGGGACACCTTTCTCACCGATAGTAATGTGATTTACTTAAGAATGAACATTTGAATATACAAATACAGTTTTGCGTTCAATATCTAGGATTGATAATATCTATCAAACGTGACAGCTGCGGACCACATGATTTAACGTATGAATATAGTATAGGTAGCAAGTGTATAAACATGCTTTTAGTATCTTTGTTAGCGTAAAAAAAAGTTTAACTTAATATGATTGATAGACTGAAACGATTAGTAAAGCTTATATTTGAACAGCCTAACATAGCTCAACTATATAGCATTGTGAAAATATACCTAACGTACAGGATGCATAACCCAGCTTAAAGGATATCAGCCTATGGTATTATAAGGACCAAATAAATAGAGAAACATATGTTATCTCATATATATCAGGCTCAATCAAATACTCTTGTTTATAGCCACAAAAAGATGGGCGACAGCATGAACATATTAAATGTAAGACTTACCAGTAAATGAATACTCTCTACTCTATAGTTATTTCAATTAAAAAATAGTGTTTAATATATATGTATCTACGCTTTTGTTAACACTAAATACGCATACTATATTCACAGGGAAATTAAACATGAAATCATAAGATTAAAATGCAAGTTCACAGAAGAGTTTAATGGGGGGAAAAAATAGACAATTACAAAATAGTGACTAAAGCACAATCCATAGTTTTCTATGTTGACTAGACAAAAGGGCAAAAAAACAAAACCTAACACAACAATGAGTTAAGTAACAGATACACTCCTAGAGTGAATACGGCGTGAAGCCCTAATCCAAATTACCGAACTTAGCTGTTAGTATCAATTATCGGCCCACTCTTAAAATAGCTATAACTACACTTCCTAGTAAAAAGACAGAACAAGGGGTTGATTCAAGTTACTCCCCAATTGGAAGACAAAGACTACAAACACATTATAGTTGCCTTAGTAAATTTGGTGCAACAAACATCTAAAACTGACCAGCAAGAAATGGTAAGAATAAACAAAACATTTAAGACTGAATAATCCTATTTTAAGAAGTGAGAACGATATGCACCAGTGAAGCTAGCATTGAAATGCTAACAATTTATAATAAGTTACAGAAGCTACAGACAATTGTCTACCTGTCCCAGTCATAGAAACACCGGGCTTGTATCTTATTGAAAGTGGTAATTCAGGATTCTAGGCCTCTGTATAGCAAGGACCAGCTTGTTACTAATTAGTATTGCCAGATATCATAAGTTTGAACACACCCAAACAAAGACACAAACTCCATTTCAGAAAAAGATTATTAAAAATCAGCGAGCTCCCATGTGGCTCCAGAGGGAAACCAAACATGAACGTCCAACTTGGTGCGGGCCACGCCAGAAGGGACCGGAACTTGGTCATACAGGCTGGGGAGTGAGACACACCCCAATGAAACTACCGGTCTTAAGGACCTAGTAGAAAGAACAAGAGATATGAAAGATACCTCATAACGTGGTCAACATGACTTTGACTATCAAAACCTCACCAAATTATACATAATGCAGTCTACAAACTTTAGAGTGACACACACTTGAGACAATATTCCTAACAAAGTTATATGGCTCTGAAAGTAGAGCTCCCGTCTCCTTCAAATGTAAATAAAAACTGTATATTTTACGAGAAGGTTTTTTGTCTGGTGGGTGAGCCTGACAGTACCATCATCGTGACGCCAATATCTTCTATGTTGTTGAACGGAGAGGAGCGATGTTAGTAGTCGAATACAAGATATGGACTGTATCTGTGTCCAGTGGGCCCAAGCGTTTTATACAAGTTGAACTGAAGAACCAGAAGCGTGGGGGGAAGGGAGGTCTTCGGAAGGCTGGAGAAACTTCTCGAATCTAGCAGAAAATGTATGCACCGAGCAATGATGTGCGCCCCCTAGCGAGCCATGATCAAATCCGCTCAGTACAGTTGGTGGTCTAGTAGAGTCGAGTACGGAGTTTAATGGCGGTCTGTGCGTGTCCGTGAAACTCTTCCCAGTGAGCCTTTCTCCCAGGGAATGCTCCCGAGGCGTGGTATGTAACAAATCATGTTATAACATTAATATATAATTTTAGATATCCATATATATTTTATTGTGGGAAGTAATTTTCTCTATCTGGCATAATTTGTACGGCAGGGACAGCTGATCCCGCTACATATACACAGGGTGTTTGGAAGCTTGTAGCTCAAACTGCACAATTAGCTTGTTTGAGCCAAAAGTAAATACAAAATCCCTGTACACTTACATCCGAAAAGTTATGCTAGTAACATTAAATTGTGTTCAAATTTTGGCGTATAGTGCCTGGAGAGCAAAGCGGTTCAAGCATGCGTGTACAACAAGTTACATAGGAGTTAGGCGTGTGGCACCGCACATGTAATAATGGTGAGCACTTTCTGGGATGTAGAACCGTTAATGATGACCCTCAGAACTTAATCCTATTTCTAGAATGTCTGTGTTATTGTTTGCTATCAATTGTGGTATGTTTTGTGCCATGCTCCAAGATGTCAAGGTGTGTAGTGCCTAGCTCCTATGCAACCTACTGTACATGCATACTTGAACAGCTTTGCTCCCCCGGTGCTGTACGCCAAAACTTAGAACACAATTTAATGGTATTACCATATTTTTCTGCATGTAAGTGAACGGGGATTTTTAATTACCTATGGTTCAAACAAGCTAAATGTGCAGTTTGTACTATTAGTTTAAGAAAAGCATATGTAGGTATATATATATATTTAATAGTTCAAACTATGCAAGTGGAGAGAGACATATCATTAGAGCTTGTCTCACAGCCTATTAGCCAATATTAGACATGTCCGATGATGCTCTAGAGCAGCGGTCAGCAACCTACGCCCTACTGGCCACATCCGGACAACTAACTTATTTTAGCAAGTCCACAAAATATTTAGCAAACAGGTTATTGTGTTCATAAAAATATAAAACTGTGGCGTACAAATCATTTCAGTTTCACCTAATACCATATCTTCAGTGATTTATTTTTGTGTATTTTGTACATTGTTGTACTTTGTATATTTTTTTAGCTCGGTTCTTGTAGGGATTTTGGATGTACCACCGTTGTAGTAGCATTATATAAATTGTTTAACATGAGTTCCTGAGCAAACCTGAAGGTCCCGATTGTAGTTTTTATGTATTTATACCGACTGAGTAACATGGAAAATTATTCATATTGAGTGTAAGGGTAAATCAATCATGCTCAGTATAAGGGCAAATTTAGTGTTAATCTATAACACACTATATTTTAACTATATTATTTTGGTATTTTTCAATTTTTCCCTAAAGATTTGAAATGATAAAGCTCTGCATTTTATGTTTCTATAGTTGCATACTTTTACTTTGCCAATTTAGATATTTTACATTATAGTTTATCTAAAACCTCTTAATTTGCTGAATGTGAAAAATTAAAAACTATATTGTTCAGTGCCACATGTATAACAAATATAATAAAAATAGTTCGGTCTAAAATAAAGTAATACAAGATTTTAATAAAATGGTTTCTATTCGATAATTTAGATAAATATATTTATTCAAAGTATTTACTACATTTTCTTAGCTTACATAATGATTAAACCTAAATAAGGCTTCGTTTGTAAACTTTCAAATTGGATTTATGTTGTGTTATATCTCATTTATTTTGGAAGTGACAAGGTTGAGTATAATCATAAAAACATAATAAAATATTATTCACATTCGTATCTTAGGGATTATTACAATAAAATATTATTAGGTACCTTAAACAAGATTTAATTTCCAGAAATATCAAGTAATTTCATTATTTGACATGTTCTTTCTTGGTTATCGTATATAGACAGTCATTAATTCATGGTCAAAAATGTTTTTTTTTGGCAAAATTCTTTCATTTTAAAATATAAATATCTTGTATTAATTTGATTAGTTCATTTAAAGTTAAAAAAATGTACCTCCAAACCTAAAGTGCTGCACAAAACATATAACTTATAGAACTTTAACATAAAAATTAATGAAGATACACTCTTCTATAAAATAGTTTTACAAACATGGAATATAATGGTTTAGTTACGTAACTACTCTTCCACCTCTATATAGCTTTAGTTTATCTTCCCCACTTGACGAGTGAAATACAAGATGGAGGCTTGTTTCAAGTAACTCTAATTACCGCTCCCATTAAGTCTGTGACTCCACGTTAGCTACCAAGAGAGGAGGATCTCGTTAAATCTCCACATATAGCTTGAAATTGGATGGGTTCATATATACCCCTCTCCCTCATGGCACGGTTAAAAAACATGAAATGGATCCATTATAGTTTCATGGGATTAGTTTTATTTCGAGCTCCTGGCACTAAGATGAGGTTAATTCTCAAACTTACGAAAAGATTTTTATTTCATGAGTAAGCTCACATTAACTAGCAAGGTGAGTTTCATATCATGGCCAAAACTTAATCTATCTATTGATGATGTATGTAGCAATTCTGTAAGTTTATAAATATTATTATAAATTATGGGTGTGTTGTCCACTTTTTCAATTCGAAGCGAAATATTCTCTAAGCCTAATAGAAGTTCAAATATTTTCTTTTAGTTGTTTTATGCTTGAAAAATAATATTATATTGTGGTATTTTATATATGTATATGCTCTAAATTTACTTGGGAAATGTTTTATAGCACAAATATTTGTAGTATTTCTTGATATTCTGACAAATCAAGTTATTATTACAGCAGGCAATTCAATTTATTCAGATTTTTGTCCATATAACTATTAATTTGTAATGTACCGAACCGCTTAGAATGGACATAATTGAACATAAATCGAGTTTTTTAGCTGTCAATTCTTTTATGGCGAATCTTTGAAGCCAGAATTTTTTTCGAAGCTAAGTCAAATCTGATGCTTGTTTCGAAGCCAAGTTGAATTTTCGAAGTTTCGCACATTTATATTATAAATTAAACTAATAATAAAGATTAACTACGTCCCTATGACAACTGAGATAAAACTTAAGCCTACATATTTTGTTAAGTATTTTAAATCATGGTTTATAACTAATACGTTATTCTTTATAATACAACCCCATACAATAGTTAGATGTTTTAATAATTATTTTAAAGAATTTGCGTTTATTTAAACATAGGAGTTTACCAAAAATATAAACAAAATATTTTCTGACTTTTAAACTTTCTCAAAAAGAAGATGTCTATTGTTAATTTTTGTAAAAAAAATCTACTTCATCTTGATAATGAATATCTACCATGAGTAACATCAAGTCACGTTTGATTGATTATGTACTCTGTTAAAATGCCGTATACAATAGTAAGTGTTCAGGGGTGTATAGTGAGTGTTCAGGGGTATATAGTGAGTGTTCAGGGGTGTATAGTAAGTGTTCGAGGGTGTATAGTAAGTGTTCAGGGGTGTATAGTGAGTGTTCAGGGGTGTATAGTAAGTGTTCAGGGGTTATAGTGAGTGTTCAGGGGTGTATAGTAAGTGTTCAGGGGTGTATAGAGAGTGTTCAGGGGTGTATAGTAAGTGTTCAGGGGTGTATAGTGAGTGTTCAGGGGTGTATAGTGAGTGTTCAGGGGTGTATAGTAAGTGTTCAGGGGTGTATAGTGAGTGTTCAGGGGTGTATAGTAAGTGTTCAGGGGTGTATAGTGAGTGTTCAGGGGTGTATAGTAAGTGTTCAGGGGTGTATAGTAAGTGTTCAGGGGTGTATAGTGAGTGTTCAGGGGTGTATAGTAAGTGTTCAGGGGTGTATAGTGAGTGTTCAGGGTGTATAGTAAGTGTTCAGGGGTGTATAGTAAGTGTTCAGGGGTGTATAGTGAGTGTTCAGGGGTGTATAGTAAGTGTTCAGGGGTGTATAGTGAGTGTTCAGGGGTGTATAGTAAGTGTTCAGGGGTGTATAGTGAGTGTTCAGGGGTGTATAGTAAGTGTTCAGGGGTGTATAGTGAGTGTTCAGGGGTGTATAGTAAGTGTGTATGTAGGTAAATAATAAGGGCAGTGATCAAGGAACATTTAGTAGTATTAGCTTGAGTAATTAGGGGGTAAATACAAATGGGTATTATTCAAGGTGTTATGCGTTCAGCTGACCATCTAGAATATTGATAATTTGCATATTTTAAAACAAATATGGTAGCTCACGTCCCAAATAACCCATGAAACAAGCCCATATCAACCTTCTTCAAATTGTACTCTCAATATCCCTTTGCGAAGACGCTTACTTACTATGAGGTTGCTTCATGTACTGCTTAGAAAATTATGAATTTCCAGTGTAGAAATCATGGTGATTCTGTTGAGGTAGCCCTGAGAATAATGATGTGTGCGTACTTCAACCGACTATGTTCCGTACACCCGCACAACAGAGTGTGATATTATTTGAGAATTCCTCTTCATGTCATCGAAGGTCAAACTTCATTATAAAACTTACATACGATGCAACCCACACATCATACCAGTCAGTTTGTTAAGAGCTGGGACAATTAGAGGATGACTCACACTGTAGAAGTACTTTATAAAAAGCCGCATCTTCTTCTCTCAGGTATTTGATCTCCATCATATTTATTTTTTCACGTGCTGGATCCTCCCCCACTTTGGCTCGCATACAGAAAAGCATGTCGGATTATTTAACATAGAATCAGGGCATATAGATCTGTAGAAATTTTAGACTTCATTTTTAATGCTGGTTAGACCAAACCAACCAAATTATAAGGTCTCCCTCAGACAAGACCGGGATTAGCTTTAGTCTTCTTCTACCCGACAATTAGTTTGTATTCATATCCTATAATTAATATTTGATGGAGATGAAAAAGGGCCAGTAAAACTTATTTCAAACTTTTAATACAAACAATCCTCTATTGAACACAGACCAACTTAACGTTGACATTTTATTGCAGAGTATTCAAGATCCTGTAGGAAAAGTGTTCTTTTAAGATGTACCTTAAAGAACGTAAAGGAATTAATTTTATAATTAATTATTGATTCTGGGCTAATCTCAGGTTTGAGGGATGTTTGACTTTTGCAGAGTCTTAATCAGGTATACCACCACTACTTGTTTAAAGGAGGCAGAACAGCGCCTGTGACATTTAGATTTTAATTATACTTTTCTAACAACTAAACTGTCGTGTACAACACATCGAAGCAAAGATTCACATCAAAATTACCGCAAAAATCATATATTATATTCGGAATGAGATGATCTAGGCCTAACTAGAGCTGCACTTCTGCCTGTACAAGGACAAAAACTAGACTTATTTGTCGATATATCGTTGAGACTCGGCAATGGAGTCTTCGCAGAGCACGAAGTTAAGGTGTTCTTGAATATCTCCCAGATTTGCATAGTGTTAAATATATTCAAGTAATACTATATTTTATTTATCCTGACATACATCTTCTGTAAAACCAGCTTCTTTATTAGTTCCAGTAGCAAGATATTCTAACTCCAAAATTAATCGGGCGGTAAAATTAACAACTGTATTTTAGACCAGTTTGAAGCGTCATAATGCAATTACATGTCCATAGGCGCTACTCTGTCAAAGTTTTTAATTCCCTTAGGCAATTCATCTCACCCATTCACGCTCTTGAATTAAAATTTGAGCAGCAATAATTTTAACTTCACCTAAACTGTGTAATGGGACTAGATTACAGGTAAACAGTTTGCAAAACTTTATCATAGAGGCGACTGTCATGACGGGTTGAACCACGAGAACTGGGACATGATACCAACAAAACCCATGATTTCATCAGACTTGTCCTTCCAGTTTAAATAAATGTAATTCCCTATCAAAGATTGCCATGCGATGTCCTAGGACAAGCAAGGACAAATCCTGAAGGTGGCAGGCGTTGATCTCAGTGGCAAGTGTTTCTCACATGGAGAACTACACTTAGTGTGTTCCCGTGATAGTTCTAGCAACAAGCCGGGATAGTTCTAGCAGCAACCTGTGATAGTTCTAGAACCCGTGATAGTTCTAGCAGCAACCCGTGATAGTTCTAGCAACAAGCCGTGATAATTCTAGCAGCAGCCTGTGATGGTTCTAGAAGAAACACTTGATAGTTCTAGCAGCAACCTGTTATAGTTCTAGCAACAACTGTTATAGTTATAAAATCAACCCTTGATAGTTCTAGCAGCAACCCGTGATAGTTCTAGCAGCAACCCATGATAGTTCTTGCAACAACCTGTTATAGTTATAAAATCAACCCTTGATAGTTCTAGCAGTAACCTGTGATAGTTATAAAATCAACCCTTGATAGTTCTATCAGCAACATGTGATAGTTCTAGCAACAACCTGTGATAGTTATATAATCAACCCATGCTAGTTCTATCAGCAACCCATGATAGTTCTAGCAGCTACCTGTGATAGTTTTAGCAACAACCTGTAATAGTTATATAATCAACTCTTGCTAGTTCTAACAGCTACCTGTGATAGCTCTAGACACAGCCTGTGATAGTTATATAATCAACTCTTACTAGTTCTAGCAGCAACCCGTGATAGTTATATAATCAACTCTTACTAGTTATATCAGAAACCCTTGATAGTTCTAGCAGCAACCTATAACTGCTCGCCTCTGATGATAAAAACAGCTAACGTCATTTACAAGTCGTCTTTCCTTAAATTTTTTACTTTATTTCCTTCAATTAATACAAATATTCTGTAATTCTAGTTTCAAAACAAAAATAATTACAATACATTACATTACATTTTTTGGTTTTTAAAATACACATTTTATCAACTACAAAGTTTTTATCATCTACTTAATAAGTTGTGTTATTGTTTGCATAGTGTGTTTCTATTCACATGGACTGTTCCCATGATATTTAAAATTATTTTATATATATGAGATAGGTATGATTTTAGAGGAATTTGGCTTTATATCCTTGAAGAAAGAGTGGAAAACAACTCGAAATTGAGACCTCAGTAGATCCTGCTAGGATTCGAACCCTGACTTCATCGTCAACCAATGTCAAATGCTCGCTATTGTTGTGGTGGATAAGGCATTAAAGTCAAGACGCCAGGATATACCGTGAATTATGCATTTTAGAAGATATTGTTCTGAACAAATGTTTTTGGATCTTGCGGCGGAAAGAAAACGTCTTAATGTTATTTTGTGGTCAACTTTGGTTTTTTAAATAGCAAAATTTAAAATTTCTCATCAGCATCTCATCTTACACAAAATAACAAACATCTTTTACCCTAAATTTATTTTTATTTTACATTAATTTTGGAAGATATTTAACCTGTAATTTTTTACAATTTTTACTAGATTATGTTATTCTGTATTACGTTAAATGCAATATTATTTCTACAATTATTGTAATTAATGTTCAAAATTATCATCATTAACATCCATCCACTTTTAATCTAATAAATTATTATTAGCACCGCGTCTTACTACCCATTCGGGTTATACGCACTTACGCTAATGTGTAATGGTAGGGTGATTGTGAGATGAAATGAACGACCTACAGTTTAACGTGGAATCCGAACCACGGTGGAGGCCTGGCATTCCCCACATTCACAAGATGTCTTGTAATCTAATGAAAAGATCTTGATTAAAGTGTTTATAAAAAAATTACAAATAAATATGAGTTATAATCAAAAATTGATGTCAAATAAAAAAAAAATTGAAAAAAAAAGTTTGGTGTGTGGAGCAAAAATCTGTTTCAAAAGTTTAAAGTTTTCATTAAAACAACAAGGTTGACTTTGAAATAACCTTGAAGACCAAACCAAAAATAGCCAGTGTGGTTTTATTTCCCCCTAAAAATATAACAACATTTTTGAAACAATTTTTCCCAAAATTTTCGTACACGGTATATTCTGGTGTCTCAAATTAAATTAATCACGGGGTTTATACTCGTAAGGCCAGTTAAGGAAACTGTTCATGGAATTAAATTGAAAAGCTTATCAGGTATTTTACGTTCCTCCCCCACCAATATTCGCTAATGTTCTTAGTATTGTTTAGTTTACTTCTTTTTTTACAATACAAATACTTTGAACTGTGCGTGCAAGAAACTTTTTCTTACTTAATTACATTAGCTATTTAAAAGTTTATTTAACAATATTCTCGGAAGCTCACTTGACCTGCCTGCGTTTGTAAACTCGTGTTCACGGCAATGCTCACGTGACTGACGGTTGTGGCTGAGAGGTAGTCCTAGTTATGGCATGTCGGTCTATTGTGAGACACACCACGTTGGCGCCTTCACTAGGAACACAACTCCTCGATAAGTTTACAAATAATTAACTCAAAGAGTAACTTCAGTAAACAAAGTACAGTCGAATAACATTTGTACGTGTATCCTGCAACACGCCCCGAGTTTGTGAATCTGGCCCTTTGGCTAACTTGAGTTTGTGAATCTGGCCCTTTAGCTAACTTGAGTTTTTGAATCTGGCCCATTGACTAACTTGAGTTTGTGAATCTGGCCCATTGACTAACTTGAGTTTGTGAATCTGGCTCATTGACTAACTTGAGTTTGTGAATCTGGCCCATTGACTAACTTGAGTTTGTGAATCTGGCCCATTGACTAACTTGAGTTTGTGAATCTGGCCCTTTGACTAACTTGAGTTTGTGAATCTGGCCCTTCCACTAACTTGAGTTTGTGAACCTGGCCCTTTAACTAACTTGAGTTTGTGAATCTGGCCCTTTGACTAACTTGAGTTTGTGAATCTGGCCCTTTGACTAACTTGAGTTTGTGAATCTGGCCCTTTAACTAACTTGAGTTTGTGAATCTGGCCCTTTGACTAACTTGAGTTTGTGAATCTGGCCCTTCCACTAACTTGAGTTTGTGAACCTGGCCCTTTAACTAACTTGAGTTTGTGAATCTGGCCCTTTGACTAACTTGAGTTTGTGAATCTGGCCCTTCCACTAACTTGAGTTTGAGACTAATGCGTAGCTCTCAGAATAAGCTCGACTGTTGGTGAAAGATATATCTGTGTTTAAATCGCATTAGGGTGTTCTGAGGATATTTTAATAAATGGGTTTTCACCACTCCTCCAAGCAAATATAGGTAAACTTCCTTTAAATTCAACCTTTCTCAACCCTAGCCCACTGCCATAGCTAGTAAATATGGGCATACATCCTAATAGGTAGTAAGACACGTTGACAAAACAAAACGTGGTTATTTGAACCATGGTGTGATCTGTACAAAGGATGGTAATCTGGTGCTAGATAAGCTACCACAGCTTCAGTTAGCCTTTAAGCTGTATTATATGAGGTCGCAGCTATATTGTGATGAATTAAGTAGTGATTTAATAACAGTTGTTGGAGAGTTTTATTATCACTTGTAACGTTCAAATAACTACGATGGCAGCTACAAAAGAGCTACATGTGGCGTGCAAAATCGCCAAACGAGGATCAGTAGAAACTGCATCCTGTTTGTTGAAATACTTAAGAAATATGGCAGATGGCCTCCTTGTTTTTTGGTTTTCTTACAAATGTGGAGGATAAAATACAAATGTGAATATGTGCAACATGCTGTTATATGCAGTACAGACCCTGAACATACCAACGATCGATCATTGTGGTTTTTTTGAACCGGGACATTTGGTCATGGAGAGTGAATCTGAGCATGTAATTATTGAATGGGCTGCCAAGCATGTTAACATCTACGATCCTTCATGTTAGCATACGGCAGTGCAGACTACTTCAAACAAGAGTAACTAGCAAGTTATGGAACGGGACAAACTCTAGTTTTTGAACTTAAATATATTTATGTTAAGACTAATAAAATTGACATAAATGGAAACCAGGTGAAGTGGTTTCAAATTTGTAACGCTGAGCCTCCTCGTGTGTAATCTAAATATGATAATTATCGAGATCTCTTGTATTTTCCCACAGTCAATAAATGCACCAGACGCTCATCAACTTTCTTCAATTTACAGCCGGAATTCAATGCTCCTTTGCCAATTATCAAGGAAAAGGCGAAAGATCTTGGCGATCTATTTTCATTTGGTGTGATTAAGAAACCATCATTTCTAAAAGAGTCTGATTGAAGGAGGTGTAGGATTAAATTCACCCGAGGATAGTTAAATTATTATTATTATTATTATTATTATTATTATTATTATTATTATTATTATTATTATTATTATTATTATTATTATTATTATTATTATTATTAGCACCGCGTCTTACTACCCGTTCAGGTTATATGTACTTACGCTAATGTGTAATGGTAGGGTGATTGTGAGATGAAATGAAGGACCTACAGTTTAACGTGGAATCCGAGCCACGGTGGAGACCTGGCATTCCTCACATTCACAAGATGTCTTGTCAGAGGTGTAGGAAGGGTTTGGTAATCAGATAAATATTTGCCGGGACCGGGGATAAATTATTATGAAAGTTCTTGCAATAATATGCTTTTTTTTGCATTAGAAACATTAAAAAGGTGCAACAGTTAAATTTTAAGTATATTGTTTGTTAATTTCAATTTTTTAATGCATTATTAGAAATATAATAATTTTGGTCAATCCAGACTTGCAGATAGTTTCAGTCAGTAATTAAAGTGTTAGGAATACAATCAACCATATTATATAAAATCAGTTTCTTCACCAAAATTAAATTAGTAATTTTAACATTAAAACTAGTTATGTTTGTTAAAATAAATAAAATTACTGTCTACTATTTTATTTCAATTTGTAATAAGTTTTTATAATGATCAGTTTCACTTTTCAGTTGGAACAAACCTAAAAGTTTGATTGGAGTTATTCCTCGTCACTCTTGTGAAATGATTATATTAGTTCCTGGTGTCTTGTCTGTAGTAAAAACTTTAGATTATATTATCCAAATATTTGTTGAGAATGTCATAATTGTATACCTTTTACAAAGATACGGTACTACCTCTCTGGCCCCCTCGCCACAGCCCTCGGGCGTGACGTGTTGTTATTGTAAACATCGTGAACATATAGTCCGTATTTGTGTATGAAGGGTAATATCTGAGTATGAAAAAACTATAGACCATTTTCTGTATGAAGTGATCGAATCGATTTTCGAGAATTGGTAATTGGTGATCGATGATCGAGTGTGAATAAAACACAGATATTATACACTTTTGAGTTGTTATTGCCATCCTTGTTCCCCGATAACAAGTGACGCCCGAGGGAACCCCTCGCTCCCCGTCGTTGGACATATGAAGGTTAATATTAGAGTATGAAAAAAAAAACTATAGACCATTTTCTTTCCCCGCGGGGGTAACCCCCGGTTCAAGCTCTGTTCCCTGGTGGTAGCGTCTAATAAAACACGGATATTCTAAAATATATATTTATTCGACGTAACTAAAAAAAAAATCCGTTCATATCGAAAACTGTCTATATTTAAAAAAAGTTCCTTCCCCCCCTATCGATGATCGATCGGCGCACGGGGGAGTGAATAAAACACGGATATTATGATTAATTATCAGGAAGCCCTCCTACCTACAGCGCCTGCAACATCTTTGGTGGGGGACCATAGACTCTAGATCAGTGGACATGGTTTGACATCCCATTCAAATAAGTAATATTAACAGCTCGTATTACTAACCGATCGGGTTATACGCACTTATCTTGACGTGTGAGATGAAATGCATGACCAGCGTTGAAGCCTAATAACCTTGATATTAGTGGAAAAACAAAAATGAGAGCGTATAAATAGGCCTAAAAATCAATACAGTCGATCATTATAGTAACTGATTGCAGCCGATTACCATTAAAAAACTGGAAAACCATTTAGCAAACCCCCCAGTTCACCCGATCGAGATTCGAACCTCGATCTCCCCATCCTCAGCAATCGAGCTCAACACGACAAGCGCGTTAGCTAACTATGCCACCGATGCGGGTGATAGACTCTTATTAGGTCATCGACTGAAATTTGACGTTAGATCGTAATTAATTAATTAATTGGTGATTATCAATAAAATAAAATAAAAACTAGTAAGAAAATGTTATTATTTTGCCTCCTGTTCGGACACCTCCCTACGTTAGAGAGAATCAGAACTGCGCTACCATTATTTAGCGCACACCGGAGGAACTATTTAACATTATCAATAATACAGTTTCTTTATTTATTTAATGGGAGCTCCTCAAGCAGGTACACTAATGAATAAATAAATATTTCATGGTGTGAACAAAATTTCTAAATTTTCTATTTGTGTAAATATATCTTCATGGTTGTAAATAAATATCCATGTATACTTTTATTTGTGTGAATAAATAGAAAGCATTTATTTTCTCTTGTATATGACATTTTATAATTACAAATTATTAAATGTTAGGAAATCTAGTTTTCAACATACAATTCGATAGTAGAACCATAATTATTTATTTATTGACTGTTACAATGATCTAGGTTTAAAGCCTGTCTGTGACAATACCAAATCAACTTGAGAGGTTAAATATTTCTTTTTGTGTTATTAGACATTTAATAACTTTAATTAAAATGATTAAACTAAACTAGATGTTTGGGTAAATTTAGTGTGGTTTTTCATGCTTAAGAAGAAAGGGTTGTATTAATTACAGTTCCTTTCTTACTAAACCTAAAAATAAATAAATACAATTATATCTATATATTTTTATAATTCTTCACTCTCAGATTTTTTGCCTACTTTCTGGGTAGCTCCAATGCAATCACCACCAATTTAAAATCTACAGTTTATCTGAAATGGATAATTATATAACTACTAAACAATAAAAATAACAAATAGCTAGATTCTAAAATATGTAACAGTGTCTTTATGAATCCTATGATTTCAGTCTTGAAAGACTAGGAGGTCTAAACTTTAAATAGTCTGAAGTTTGAAATCCTTCCAATCAAAAAACCTCTAACCAACTCCAATCTCAATAACCAAAATAAATACAACAAAAGTGGAATCTATAAACTAACTTGTGAATGTAATGCTACATACATACGAAATATTGGAGGGGCACTTTCTATGCGTTATACTGAGCACTTAAGTGACTTTAAATAGAATAGAATAAAATATAAATTGTCTGAATACCTGAAAACCTCAGCTCATCAACCAACACCCATTAACAAATGAATGACACTTTTTCAACCTTCCACCAAAGGTCCAAAAATGAGTATCGCTGAAAACCTCCATATTTATAATGCTACTCTTCATCACAATATTATTTTTAACGAACAAACAAGTTTCAAGAACCAATCCCTTATCAATATAATCAAGAACCTCCCACAATATGCGATAATCAAAAACTCAAATAAGTCCCATCCTAAAAACCCGGCCCTCCTACCATCGTAGTTTAGACCTGTTTGGGCCAGTTCAAAGAAGATAAGAGCCTACATGTATTCTCCCTTTGTACTATATTTTCATTCTAAACAAAAACAATTTATTTTATTTTCATTTTTCTTCTATATATATTCAACAGCAAACAACCAAACGACTGACACACTAGCGACATCTCACATATTAACTCTTAACTTTCCCAAAAATGTCTACGTTGGTCACTTGGTCTTTTCTAGAACACCATTCACAAAGGTTATAAAATTAACAATTAACTGCACATAAATCTATTGCACTGTGTTAACACCAGTAATAAAATCTTAGTCCCAATCTGAAGGAGAGCTTGCTAGTTTGGGTGTTTTTTCATAATATTCAACTTTTTATATTTATAATTTTCGTCCTCTTATTTTATTTTTACAAATCGATTACCTTTTTTAACACCAGTTTTTTGCTAATGTCTCTGTGTATCCTCAAATTGCTAGTTTGATTTCATCAGAATCTGTTTATTTGTTACTTTATCATAACTTATTATTTACTATTATTGTATTGGTTTGTCTCAGACCTGATGATGGCGTAATCGCCAAAACATCTCGTGCCCCAGCCAAGAGTAGCAACCAATTATACAAGGAGATGAATCAAAACCACACAAATAAGGAAATACACATTATTCAAACTTTTCAAACGTCAAATTTTCCTTTTTGTATACGCTTCTTTCATAAAAATCAATTACTTATTTATATGATTTTATATTTATAATATATCATAATTAAGTAATATATAGCATGGATGACACATCTATTGATTTCCATTAAATCTAAAATTAATCTTGTCTCGATAGTTAACACAAGCAAGTTTTTAGAAACCATTTGACTCGAATAACAAGTCTTTAACATTAAATCCTTTACAATCTTTTAATAATTTTGTGAAATAAGTTTTGTATTATGTCATTAATTTTAATATGTTTCATATAGATTTTATATTGTTAATTTGTTTACATGTGTAAGGTACATGAATAACAACCTAGACAAATATTTTAACCTTTTTATTAATTATCTTTCCATTGTCACTGTTTAAATATCTTAAACATTACAGAATATGTATTTCTTCTCAACATATGTTCAAACTATGTACTAGTATATTTAATTATTCAACTAATAAATTCACTATTGTTGGCATACGAATAAACCTATTATTTTTGATAAGTCATAACCTTCATTAAATCTATAATCTTTTCTCAAGTACTCAAAATCTTATAGAGTTTTTAAGTTATTATACTAATAACTCTAATATAGTCAATTTGTCAATTTCCACTTTTCATTTTATTATCATATATACCTATAATCTGCTACTAATTAAATATTGTTTTTGTACAGATTTATATTTTTTCTTTGTTTTATGCTAATTAATTTCAGAACTTTACTATTTAACAATCTCAATGATAATTTTTTAGAAAATGGATGTTTCAACTTGTCCATAATGTTTGAGACTGAGCTTATAAACTATATGAGCTTGTATTTATAGGATAGGAGAGAGGTGTGGGGTATAGACGTTAAAACACAAACATAACAATTTTTACAATATTTATTTGGTCATGAATATTTACAATTTATAAAAAAATAACTGGTTTTGTTTACAATATGAGGGAATAGTGGCCTCGGTACTAAATACAAATTTATACAAACAATTTATTATAATTAAAATATATACAAATAAATAATTAACTAGAAAAAAAATCAGGTAGGCGGAGGATTGCACTGGCAAATAAAAAAATATAAAAAAAAGTAACCCGGGTGCATAAAATAAATATTAAAAAAATATGCTTGTTTTCATGCAGAAAAAAATATGAAAAAAACAACAAAATCGTTGAAAAATGGTATGTCGGTGGAACTGTCTAGAGTGAAAGAAAGTAAAAGGTGATTATTCGGCCCGTCTAAATAATCACCTTTTAATCGTGGCGAGCGCGTTTGCAAGGACTCTGATACCCAAACGGCAACGTATTATAATCATCGATTATCCGGCGTTTGGTGTACACCGGCCGGTAAACCTTACTCTGCGAAACGGTACATACAGTCGCAAGACCTTTTCTTATAATTTTGTGCGGTATCTGTATGTACCGTTCCGCGGCCTGTTCGGTGACCATCGCTTTCAGAACGTCAAAATTAACGTCGTTCCGGTTGCCGTAGTTTATGGTGATCCCGCGAACCTTGCACACCATTTTTGTTTTGGTGGGATCGCCACCGACACAAATCCGGTACGCGTAATTCTTGGGACCGCCAGATACAAAGGCGTCGATGTAGCTTCCCGGCCCGTAATCCTGAAGTTCATCAGTGAGGTCACCTAAAAAGTATCCGGTCGGTGGACTCTGATCGCCGGGGCGTTCCGTGAACAGAACGCTATCCGTGTCGTGATACAAAACGCGGTCCCCCAATTGTTCAAGGATGCCGTATAAGTGCAACCTAGCCATAGCAGTCGTGTAGCACGCCACCGCCACACTCTTGTTAGGGTTAGGGCGCAACGCGTCACGCGCATCCTTGTAATTGAGGAACATAACCTCGTCATTAACATCTATGACGCTGTCCACGGTGATGTACGGATCCGTCAGGTACTTGTGGACGTCCTGATAGTCGTTGACAACGGCTACGTGTGGTAAATCGGGTCTTTGCCCAAACTTTCCCCATAACGAATTTAAAAAGAGTTTAGCCAGTGTGCGGAGACCGGGGTTTTTACACACAGAATCGAAATCGAGTTTTACCCCTTCCCTTTCCTCATAATTTTGAATGTAAGCTAATTTTTCCTCTCGTGAGGTGCACCACTCTGGCCATCCGCTGGCTTCTTGTTTAATTTTCAAAAAGTATCGATGTACCCGTGAAACAGCCCGCCAGAACGTGTCTGACGGTCGTAAACAGATACATCGTACTCCCACACTTCGTGCACTGCTTCAACGGTGTAGCCTTTCTCAACGGATTTCCGGATCTCGTCAATCACCCAGACGCCTGTCAACCAGCGATCTTTTTTGTCGTTGTGCCGACACGCGTCTTGGTTTTTCTCCTCCCCGCATTTCCAGCACAAGATGAACATCAACTTGTCGTGCATCCGTGTAGGCAATACGGGCAGGAATAAATCCCGCGGAGGCGTCACTGTAACTTTGGCTATGCCTTCTACTCGATCTATAGCGGGACAATTTGGCTCCAAGTGAATTTTGGGGTGGCCGACGGGGTATTTTTTGTACTTGCAAACGTACGGATACAACGAACACACGTCCAAGTACCTGATCTTCTCTCCACAAGAAAGGTCAGCTTCGTGGAAGAGTTTGATACAATTTGTACGCCCGCCAAAGAATGCATCCCTGGGGCTGAGGGGCTCCTTGGTATACACCTCGTGCCGGAGTACAAATCGTTGCAAGTCCTTGTCTGTGCGTTTCATCGCGTTAAACGTACACTCCCACATCTCTACGACCGCGTAGCCGGCGTTCTTAAACTTTTCCACGCAGGCCATGGTCGCTTCATAGCGCGTCTCCATGGTCTCGTGGCGGCTGTTTTTGACGGGGGTGGTCCTGTCCGGATAACAGAGCGGACACCCGTGCCAATAGCAGCCCCAGAACTGGAAGACGGTGGTGGTATCTCCAGCTTTAACAACGCCGTCTACACGTCGCCCTAACACGTATTCCTCGCGGCCGTTACCCGCATGAAGGATAGAGACACCACGTTGATGGGCCTCCCAGCAGAGCCATTGTACTGCGACGTGCGACTGTTGGTCCGCGCACCGGTAGCCACCGTTAGGGACAATACCGACGGTATTCTCCTTAAGATGGCTTCGGCGGTAAACCAACATGGCCGCTCCAGCGATAGTACACGCCTCTCTGAAAGGATCCACCTTTGCTTTCTCCACGAGCATGTCTCTAAACTTTAGGCAGGCCTTCCGCAGGATCTCTACGTCTTTCACGCAATACAGTTCCAGCTCGCGGTTAAAATCAAAGACGTAATTTTCTTTGACCAACGCGTCATACCACTTCTCAAAGCGCTCCTTTCCCTCGACCGACATCTCGCCGACGCCGTAGTCCTCCTTTGGCGGCAAGGGACCCCTATACCCCGCGTTTTCTTTTTTGTTGAAAAAATGGGGGAAATGTCCCTTGGCCAAAGACTCGTCCAAGCCGAACGTTTTGGGCATCTTGGACAACGACATGGGGAGAAAGTTCAGCGAGTCAATAAAATGGAGCGGGCCGTAACGCATGGACATGATTTTCCCACCGTTCATGATGAGCTCTGGAGTCCATTTTTTCACCTCCATCATATATTTTAGAATAAAATTTCCATCATAGCCCTTGGCATTATGGGCTAAGAGGGTGATGTCTTTAAATTTTGAAGCTTTAATTTGCTCTATAAAACCGAAAAATTGGGCCATTGTGGCATCACCCTTGAATATGCGAGTCCTATCGCCCCCGCAATCAGTGCAATGATGGTCATTTGCATCTATATGAAGACAGGCCTTGCAACATGCCTGCACGACACAAAAGTTAGGTTCGTGCAGGTACGTGTTGACCGCACCTTGAAGAGGCGTTTCTTGTCTGCATTCAAAATCGTAAAATACAAACATGAAATTGCTCTTTTCTAGCGACGGTTTGGCTGGGGCCCGCTTCATATAACAGAAATGCCCAAAAGGGCGATGGGTCTCGCATACTCTACAAAAAGTCTCATAACACCTGTGGGAATAGTTTGACTTTTCCAAACTGAAGAATTGTCCACATACCTCGCAAACCTTTTTGACGTCACAGACCGACATGCGACCTCTGGAAAAACCGGGACGTTTATGGTTATCAAAACACTGCTGGTTTGTTAGTCGACGCCCGCAATCTTTACAGGTCACAGATCGGCCTCCACTGCAGACCGGTTTAGCGTAGCATCTTTTGCACGCGGATTCGCATTTGTGCTCGTTCTTTGTGTTGAACGGCACACGGCACTCGCGGCAAAAGTACGAGCACTTAAACGCGGCTGACAAGGATGTTATGACATCAAAATAGTTTTGCTTGTCGTCGTGAAAATACAAATCAAGGTAGCCCTTAAAGGAATGTTCGGAGGGAGTAGGCCCCTCAAATAGGACCTGTCTCCCCCGACGTTCCCTGAACACGGTGATTTTGTATTCGGTGAGGTATGTTTGAAATTGTTTCAGTTCGGTGAGTCCACCACCTTTCAAAAGATTCACACGGGCATCACGGCATAGTTCCTCTGCTTTGAGTTTTTGAATATTACGGCCCTCCTTTATGTATTTATTGGTGTTCACGTCCATGCATCCCGGTTCTCTTTTATCATCACATATAGCCTTGGCGACAACCAATGCACGGGCAAGGCAAAGTGTGTCACCATTTTGAATAGTAATTATTCCTTTATTATTACGGCTATACGTGGTAGCGGGAGCGAGTTTATCACATTTATGATTACCCCTCCCGCGCGGCTCTTTAATATGGTGTAACTTGATATACAGAGGGGATGAAGTGAGGAACGAAGCATTGCTTTGTAACACTCGTTCTACATTAGAGAGCACAGCCTGCGCGTCAAGCTGCTCTGCTCGTCTAAAGGAAACGAACACAGGTCTTGACGAGGAGTCTGTGTTGACCAATAGTAGACCTACGTGATCCTCGGCGCTAACTCCATGATCCTGGAGACGTCCAAGCAAAGCATTGATTTGCTCCTCGAGCCAGGTTTGAGCGTCACGATCGCTCCCCGGCGTCCCTAATTGTATGATCAATTCACGACCGACATAAAAAATCCGCCTCAATTGCTTAATTCTCTCTTCAACGATTCGGAGAGGGACGCCTTGAGGCAACGCTCCTCCTACCTGATTAACCGGGCCACTACTTGGTGCCGAAGACGGGCCAGCGATGGGTTGCGGGGACTCCCTCGGGGCTCGAACACCGTGCTGAGACGTTGCGGCAGCGATGGTTGTCGGTGTGCCGCCATTTTCCCCATCCATTTCAACTATAACACACGTGTGTAATAAATACAAAGGTTAAACACACATGAATAGGAATCGAACCCGGGACCCCCATCGCAAATTGTGTGTGTAATAAATACACCCTAGGACTTACAATAATTTATTATTTGTAAGAATATGTGACTGGTGTATATGAAGTTGTTAAACATTACTATTTATTATTTGTAAGAATATGTGACTGGCTGTATATGAAGTTGTTAAAGAAAGTCTTGCAATAAACAATTTTAAACTCTACTATAATTACAGTCTCCCAATTCATAATATTATAGCGCAGTGCTAAAATTGTGTTGAGTATTATAGATCCTTCATCACCGCTGGAGTTTTTCCATTCTCCATCTATGCAAATGTGTGTACACTTCCTATAATTTTGGCTTTAGGTTTAAGTGGATAATTTAGTATGTCAACAAAATATAGTTTGGAGCATTACATTCCAGGACACCCTTGACAGGTATTCAACGAGTGTTGAACGTTTTCTCTTCACCCAACTGTGGGTAAACTTACCTTTCATTATTCTACCCCTATAGTGTAGTGATAGTCACAATTTTTTTTATATGTTATATGTAGGGGTTAACACAAGTACCAATTTTCCTGAGTAGATGGCACAGAATAAATAGCAACGCATATGTTACCCTACACTATTTACTATATATGTTACTCGCAGGCAAATAGTGTGTATAATTCTATGTACATCGCACAGTAGACCAGACTGCCATTGTTGAGGAGATTGGGGTTTGATAACTCTACAAGGGTGGATGTAACACACACAGTTCTTTTAAACGTTAATTAGTGTGTGTGTGGTGTGTGTATTGATGCTGTCCTAGTATAAGTAGTTAACACATTATTTTAGTTTTTTTTTTACGTAAACCGTTTTAATTAATCTCATCATGTGTGTATTTGTATATACATATCTGACAGCTAGAAGAACTTCCTAGATTAAATCTCATGTATTAATACGCCAAGTCATTGATCTTCATACATACAGACACTAGTACTGAACACAGGGCATTAATGAGAGAGCGGATTTTTTTTGTGAGTGTTTAATGTAATTTAAATTATTTTATAGATTAACTTTGTTGGGAATTTGGATTTGTTAATAGTGGTTTAAACCGTTTCGGGAATTGAACCCCTCCTTCCACGCGAATGATAACTCTACAAGGGTTGATGTAACACACAGTTCTTTTTTTAAACGTTAATTAGTGTTGTGTATGTGTGTGTGTGTGTGTGTGTGTGTGTGTGTGTGTGTATTGAATATGAGTAGCTAGCACATCGAGTTCAAGAAATCCTGAAGTTAAATTATAACACAAATCAGATAGGTTTTGTTTTAATTAATCTCATCATGTGTTATTTATACATGACTGATTTTCTAAGGAATGGACATATCTGACAGCTAGAAGAACTTCTAGATTAATACGCCAAGTCACTTGCTATACATACATACAGACACTAGTGTTGAACACAGGGCATTAATGAGAGAGCGGATTTTTTTTTGTGAGTGTTTAATGTAATTTAAATTATTTTATAGATTAACTTTGTTGGGAATTTGGATTTGTTAATAGTGGTTTAAACCGTTTCGGGAATTGAACCCCTCCTTCCACGCGAATGATAACTCTACAAGGGTTGATGTAACACACAGTTCTTTTTTTAACGTTAATTAGTGTGGTGTGTGGGGTGTGTGTGTGTGTGTGTGTGTGTGTGTGTGTGTGTGTGTGTGTGTGTGTATTGAATATGAGTAGCTAGCACATCGAGTTCAAGGAAATCCCTGAAGTTAAATTATAACACAAATCAGATAGGTTTTGTTTTAATTAATCTCATCATGTGTGTATTATACATGCACTGATTTTCTAAGGAATGGACATATCTACAGCTAGAAGAACTCCTAGATTAATACGCCAAGTCACTTGCTATACATACATACAGACACTAGTGCTGAACACAGGGCATTAATGAGAGAGCGGATTTTTTTTTGTGAGTGTTTAATGTAATTTAAATTATTTTATAGATTAACTTTGTTGGGAATTTGGATTTGTTAATAGTGGTTTAATTTATCAAACCAACATTTTCATCTATGCCCGGGAATCGAACGCGGGACCCCTGACTCAACAGACTTTAAATATAATTGTTCCAAACATACGCGTTAACAAAGGTTAAACCCACATTTTCAGCTGTGCTTTTAACGTCAGAGTTGTTGATACGACATAAATACCCGCTCGTCTCCAGTCGCTAATGACAGGAGAAAGTGACTGGTTTCTGTCTCTCTCTCTCTCTAGCAAAATATATTATTGCTTGGGTTTAAACTGAACAGCTGTAGCGAGGAAGTCAAATAAGCTTTCTATTTACAAGTATAGTCGATACTCACTTAAGAGTTGATCTAGTAGCTCAAGTTCGGTCAAAACATCGGCATGAGGGATGGCTGCCGTGACGTCGGTGACCCCTAGCGGCGCCTGCACACCATCCCGGATCTCCGGGGCTAGCCGCTCGAGCTCGGCCGACACGTCGTCGTCCATCTTTTGGGCTGGCGGCGGCGATGGTGCAATGTCCCAAAAATCTGAAATTAAATAAATACATATTAATTACTATCACAGGGGCAAAAAAAAACTACACACCAATCATGCTCAAATTTAAAGCCGGAAATTACCCGCCGTGCAAATCCCTTCCTCTGTGAAAAGCCCCAACAGATCTGATGGAGACCGCGTTTGAATAGTTCCTGCAGGCGCCGGTGTTGTGTCTTCTTGGAAGTCTGTAAAGAGCAAATACCTCTGTACACCAAAGACTTTTTATCATGTAAAATAGTTACCCCTTAATATATACAAAACTTTTTAAACTTACCGAAATTGAACCAGTTTTCAAGATCGTCAAAACTCATCTTGATGTTTATAGGATGAAATCACAAATTATATTGAACGAGTGTAAAGATTTCGGGGTCTATTTATAGTCGTTTGCTTTGTTACACAACCACGAAAAAACAGGGATGTTTACAAACCCTCACGAAGTCCTCGTCAAGGCTATTGGGAGGCAATCAACATATCCAAGGTGACTGGAGGGCTATAGGCCGATTTTGATATGAAGGAACTTTTTGAAAATATAGACAGTTTTCGATGTTGCAGGCGCTGTAGGTAGGAGGTCTTCCTGATAATTAATCATAATATCCGTGTTTTATTCACTCCCCCGTGCGCCGATCGATCATCGATAGGAGGGGAAGGAACTTTTTTTAAATATAGACAGTTTTCGATATGAACGGATTTTTTTTTTAGTTACGTCGAATAAATATATATTTTAGAATATCCGTGTTTTATTAGACGCTACCACCAGGGAACAGAGCTTGAACCGGGGGTTACCCCCGCGGGGAAAGAAAATGGTCTATAGTTTTTTTTTTCATACTCTAATATTAACCTTCATATGTCCAACGACGGGGAGCGAGGGGTTCCCTCGGGCGTCACTTGTTATCGGGGAACAAGGATGGCAATAACAACTCAAAAGTGTATAATATCTGTGTTTTATTCACACTCGATCATCGATCACCAATTACCAATTCTCGAAAATCGATTCGATCACTTCATACAGAAAATGGTCTATAGTTTTTTCATACTCAGATATTACCCTTCATACACAAATACGGACTATATGTTCACGATGTTTACAATAACAACACGTCACGCCCGAGGGCTGTGGCGAGGGGGCCAGAGAGGTAGTTACGGTATTTTAAATAATGAAAACTTTAAATCTAGACAAAGTACTGTCTAGACACAAAATACATAACATTTTGGGCCTCATGAATGAAAACAAAAATAATTATACACAATAATCCATAAAAACCCATTTAAAAGTAACGAGATCAATATGTATACATCCATATATTTTTTATTTTAATCTTACATAAAATAATTTCAATAGTTATGTTTAAAGAAACGTAGCTCCCATTTGTTTTTGACATAATAACTAAAAAAAATTAATAACAATTTATAAAAAGTGTATTTGCAATAAAATAGCAGAGGATTTATTCATTTTTCGTCTACTACAGTTTTACTATGAATAAAATACATATAATTGTTCCTTGATTTAGCTTTCCTGAAAACCAAGGAAATGTAGATACTTTCCTCTTGTTGTTATGTGTCGCTAAATGGAGGTTGTGTCAGTGATATTAGAACCAAGAGCTATTCACTTGTCAGGAAGTTCATACTAACCAACCCTCCCCTACTCCAGTCCAACTGTTCTGGTACTTTCTACCGGTGCCCGGAAGCTAAGCCCCCTACCCTCTCCCTGGACAATATTTACAGCGCACATACAAACCGGAATTCATAATATTCTCTCCAGAAAAGAGATATTCCAACTTTTTCCAAAACATCCTCTACATCTACACAGAAAGGCTGAATCTGAAATGAAATTTTAAATCATAAATGTGTTACCGGTACACTTCATGGTACTAACTGTGTGTGATCAAGTGTTTTTTTACGTGAACTTAGTGTAGGAAAGTTTCTCAGCTCTCACGTGGTCTGCAGCAGACCATATTGGTGGTGACGTTTCAGAGAGGAGTGGACTATTTTCTTAGGAAAGAGCTTCTTAAGCTTCCTCAACACAAATATTAATACACTTCCTGTAATTTATATCAGCTTATACTCTGCTCTCATTAGAGCAAAGGTTGTATGATTCAATTCAAATAAAAAATATTTTAATAATCCTTCCTAAGTATTGCATCTATATTTGTTTACTTTTAGTAACTACCTTTAAGAACGTAGTATAATTTGGCATGCCTGACTTTAGCGATGAAGAATTTTATTCGCTAAGGGACGGGGGAAATTAGATTGAAGTCTTATCAAATAATTTTCCCTCCAATGCTTCATTAAAGTTCGACTGTATCAACCTCAATTATCTCACTCCTCACATGAGTTTAAAAGAACATTGATTAAAATAGAATGTTTTATATCTCTCAAGTATTATACCTCAGACCATTAACAAGCAAAGTAGATAAGTATTGTACCTGAATCAGTTAACAAGCAAAGTATCCGAGTACTATAACTGGACCAATTAACAATAAATGTAGAACGGCGTAACACTCGAACCAGGTAACAAGTAAACTAGAACAGTGTAATACTTGAACCAGGTAACAAGGAAAGTAGAACAGTGTAATACTTGAACCAGGTAACAAGGAAAGTAGAACAGTGTAATACTTGAACCAGGTAACAAGGAAAGTAGAACCACGTAATAATTGAACCAGGTAACAAGGAAAGTAGAACAGCGTAACACTCGAACCAGGTAACAAGTAAACTAGAACAGTGTAATACCTGAACCAGGTAACAGTAAACTAGAACAGTGTAATACCTGAACCAGGTAACAAGCAAAGTAGAACAGTGTAATACCTGAACCAGGTAACAAGCAAAGTAGAACAGTGTAACACTCGAACCAAGTAACAAGCAAAGTAGAACAGTGTAATACCTGAACCAGGTAACAAGCAAAGTAGAACAGTGTAATACCTGAACCAGGTAACAAGCAAAGTAGAACAGCGTAACACTCGAACCAGGTAACAAGTAAACTAGAACAGTGTAATACCTGAACCAGGTAACAAGCAAAGTAGAACAGTGTAATACCTGAACCAGGTAACAAGCAAAGTAGAACAGCGTAACACTCGAACCAGGTAACAAGTAAACTAGAACAGTGTAATACCTGAACCAGGTAAAAGTAAACTAGAACAGTGTAATACCTGAACCAGGTAACAAGTAAACTAGAACAGTGTAATACCTGAACCAGGTAACAAGCAAAGTAGAACAGTGTAATACCTGAACCAGTTAACAAGCAGATTAGAAGAATAGTTTAGGTAATAATGTTATTCTTATAGTAATTAATGGTTTAAAAATGTTTCAAACAAAATATATAACAATTACGTTATCAAAATTGTTCACACAAAATACTGTATTAGACCTTTGTTTTTATAAAAATAGATATAAAGTAACTGTATTTTTGTGTAATTTAAGAGGTTATATAAATAGAGTTACGTATCGAACATTATTGTCAACCTTAAATAGCTAGTAATATATTTCATTCATAGATGTAAAATGCACCTAGTTAACTCATTCAACACACTCTTTAATACTAAATTGTATATTTTTGTCAGACTCAATATTAACCTATTTTATGGGTCTAAATTTACAAACTAAGATTTGAATAGAGAGATGTGTTGACCTGACAATGTACAACCGCTATTAAAATTACAGAACTTTTACCGGAGGTCAAGAACCCCCCTCCCATCTCCTTTTCACGCTAATCAGCGCTCTTGATACGTCTGCCAAACGGATGCAGCTATAAGGTCCTTCTTTGGGTGGGGTAATACCTTTTGAGGCCTTATCAAAAAAAAACCCGAACCCCCTTTCCAGGCGCATCTTTGAGACCACTGGGGCTATGGGGCCCATTTCGGGTGGGGGGTACCTCTTGAGATGATATCATAACAAACCTTCCCGCCAACCTCTTCTTGCCACTGACTCTCCTTGGCGCATTCATGGAACCCCCCCCCCCCCTCTTTCCCTGCCACCAAAACGCATGTTCAGAATGGATGGGGTTCAGGTGCTCATCTTTTGTTGGGGGATATATGTCATTAAATTAATGGAATTTTCGTTTATCTCATAAACATATATTCCAGAAAAAATCCTATGTATGAATGAATATACTATAAAATATTTAGAATTGTGAACTAATGATCATTAACAAAGCCACTGACGTCACCTTCATATTTCAGTTATATTCATGATTTAAATATATAGTATAATATGAATGAAGATGGAATTGAAATCTCTGTGGAAAGGTTGTTGTTAGTCATGGAGTGATTGATGTATTTGGAAAGTCTAACAACAATAGAGGTGATCTTGGAATCTCTTTGGAAAGTTTTTTCTTTGTAGTTTTGTTATTTGTGTAATGATTGTTGTATTTGTAGAGTATTGAATATGTCTACATTGTTTATTTTAGTATACAAATAAAAACAGATGCACTTGAGTTTGCTTGCTATTGTAATTGATTAATACTTGTTTCTGTTTATAAACATTTAATTGAACTATTAGTATTTTTTAAACTTAATGGGTTTAGCTAGATTTATAAAATAGTAAAAATAAGTAGTTCTTAGCTTCGCAAAATGCTTTGGTAAACAAAAAAATTATAGCCTATTAAAATTGTCAGTTAATAATCATTTTAGGATTAATTTACGCCTTTTGCCTTTTATTATATTGAGAAAAATATTTATCTTATTCAGTTAAGACAAAGTCTATTTTTACCCGAGTATTGTGCAACTTACGCACGGGTTTGCTAGTCTTAAATAAGAACAAAAATTACTCTCCAAAATCTAAAAATTGGGTGCACAATGTTGGAAATAAAGATCAATTGAATTTAATATTCATTAGAAAAACCCTAAACATAACAACATAAATGATAATACATATTTAGGAAACGCCCCATATTCACGAATATGCTATTCGTTATTTTTCACAGGAGCTCCCCTAATTGTGTCCTTCATGCTCGATAGGGATTTTGTTGATAACATGGAGCCAAAATCAAGTAGCCTACTGGACTTGGGGTGATAAACTTATATCAATAAGGTTCAATATTGGATATATTTGTAAAAAATTTTGAGTTCATAACCATTTAAACTTATTTAATTAAAACTAAAACATGTATCACGGATTAAAAAAGTTTGATAGTTTGTACTTTTTTTAAACCAGTAATTTTTATTAGAAACCAAGTACAAAGGACTTTATTTTAGTCAAATAATGGCTAAGTTCTCAATCATCTTGTTGATAAACCAGAGATTTAAATTCAATCACTTTTTCCAGAGTACCAAAAGGTTTTTCCATAATTCTTATAAAGTTAACTGAAAAGGAAATTAAAGCTAGTGGTTTAATTTTATAATTTTATTATAAATGGAGTGAGCTACATAATTATATCCTTTAGCTACAAATTCTTACAATATTGATATATAAATTAAGCTAATATACTATTTAAATAAATATACTTGTAACTAAACATCAAAAAAGTAATCTTATGTATAATTTGATAAGCCCATTTACGGTAATATAAATTACAAAGAAATTACTTAACAGATTTTGACAGACTACCACTCATTTGAACGGTTAGGAGCACAGGATGTCGGTAAAAATAGTAGTTTTCCACGAAAGCCTGATTTTCACATAGAATCTTCAGTTTTTCATTATTTGTTTGATCACCATGGAAACCAATATATGCTGCATGGCTATAATTCTTTAAATAAAATATATCTCTTTGGCTAAAAAATAATAACTCAATCTTTATTTGTCGGTAAATTTGTCTATGTTTTGTTTGTGCATAGTAAAATTATATTTAAACTAGCTTTTACCCGTCGCGGCTTCGCCCGCGATAATTTATAAAATCTTTTAATTTTTGACTAAACTGTTTTAGTCATAAATCAAACTTTTTTTTTCAAATATCTATGCGTTTTTCTCAGTCCTATCTGTACATAATTTTGCCGTATTTTAATTTTCACTTTTAAATATTTAGTTTTAAAAGAAGTATATAATATTTAAGTTATCAATTATACATTTAATTTTTTTTAATTTTTTACCTTCATAATTAATAAGATAAATAAATAAATGAAATTATACTTTTTCGAACTACATAGCTAAAATCACATCATATTTATTATTTATTATTATGAAACTACGTCACACTGATTACTATTTACTTTAATTGCAAAATATTAAATCACAAATTCTTAATTAACATAATTTCAAACACATTATATTCACACAAATATTATTATTTAAAATCAAAGGTTGGGAACAGTCCTATATGTTATTCCAGGACATACTCTACCAACGTACAAAGTTTCATTCGAATTCGTTCAGCAGTTTTGGCGTGATTGAGCAACAAACATCCAAACACACAAACTTTCACATTTATAATATTAGTAAGATATTATTAGTAAGATATGTTTCGGTACGTATTATATATAAGCTCAAGAACGATAAAATGATCTTGAGTAATGTTTATAAATGGCCATTTTAACTATCTAAGTATGAGTTTTGATGTTCGTTTTTATCAAATAATGCGTTTTGATGTTAATTTTATTCAAATAATGGGTTTTGATGTTCATTTTATTCAAATAATGGGTTTTGATGTTCATTTTAGCAAATAGTAACACAAATAAAAATCCATAAGCTAAGCTATGTTTTCATTTAACCGCTTACTTTTCTAGCCTCATTACACTCTCTAACACACAATTTCTCTCACATTGTCCTTACTATACTCTCTTTATTAAGCTCTCTCAAATGCTCTCTCACTCTCTCTCAAACGAATTTCTCAAACTCCATCTCTCTCAAACTCATTTTCTTTCAAACTCTCTATATATAATTATCTCACTCTTTCTATCTCAATCTCACTCTATCAAGCTGTATAAATAACTCTCACTATCTCTTATCTCAATATCACATTCTCTATATTTCAATCTCACTCTCTCTATATCTTAATATCACACTCTCTCTATCTATCTCAATCTCACTCTCTCCACCTCAATCTCACTCTCTCTATATCTTAATATCACACTCTATCTATCTCAATCTCACTCTCTCCACCTCAATCTCACTCTTTCTCAAACTCTCATGACCTCAAACTCACTCTCTCAGTTTCTCTTTCCAACCCTCTCCCTCAGACACTATCTCTCTTAAAGGCTCTCTAACTTTCTCTCAATCTAATTTCCTTTCTCTAAGATAATCTCTCTCTCTCTAAATTTCTCTCTCAAACTTTCTCTCATACGCCCTCACATATTATCTCTCTTTCATATAATATCCCTCCCAAAATTTTACACTCTCTCTTTTTCACACACACACGTAATATATCACACACTTTATCACGCATTCTCCCTCACATGTTGTCTTTCTTTATCTCTCTCTCTCTCACACACACTCTCCTCACACACATAATATATATACACACTGTTTTTCCCTCTTCTACCAGTATTTTTCTCTCTAACACATACACATACTTTCACTATCACTCGCTCACGCTCACTCGATCTCTCTCAATACCTCATTCTCAGTCTCTTATACTCACTTTCTCACACTCACACTCTCATTTTCACTATCATATGTTATAACTCTCTTTATTATATTATATCTTATATAAAATGTTATAAGCCAATTTCCGGTAGTAGAAATTACGAGGAAATTGCTGATGATATTTTGACAAACGACCTCTCATTTTAATGGTTAGTGGTCCAGGATGTCGGTAAAAATAGTAGTTTCCAACGAAAAGCTGAGTTTCTCAGAGAACTTTCATCTTTTAATTCCTTGTTTACACTACCATGGAAATTCTGATTTGTGCATGAGTGTAAATATGTACCTCTGGTTACAAATAATACCAACTCATCACTTACTTTAGGGGTACGGTGTAAAAAAATAGAAAGATTACGACCATTATTTGTATATTTATCAAACAAAGCGATTATATTAGGTTAAATAATAATTATACATAGTTGTATTGTTGATTTTTATCCTTCCTCTTCTTTGTCCTTGTATATTTTCCACTGCTCTTATGTATAGTTTGATAAGCCCTTTTCGTGTAATTTAAATTACGAGATAGTGGCCGAACCAATTTTGACAAATGTCCAATCATTTTAAAGGGGTGTTGTCAAAAATAGTAGATTAAAACTAAAACCCAAATTTCCTTGCGAATTTTCCATCTTTTCCTTCTGTTCATCTGTATAATCATTATTTATTTACGTCATCTTTGAAACCGTGATTTGTGTATAGTTGTATATCGGTAAAAAAATATTTATATTTTGTTAAAAATATTAACGATTCAATTCTTACTTGAGTAGTTTGGTGCAACAAATAAATAGAAAGCTGGTGAGGGGTCTTTTTAAAGTTCCCATCGTGGCGTGAAGGGGGGAATTATAGGTTTTGATTTAAATTAAACACTGGAAGCTAAATATCTATGTAAAGTTGATAGTCTTTGACGAGTAAGCTTTTGAAAGGGAAATCGAGTGAGGAAAAATTATATAAGATTTTTCCCAATAAAACAATAAATTTTAGTTCAATTATCTGCTTAGATCGCAGCAACGATCCACTAATTTACACTTCAAAAGCGTATAATATTTTACAATGTTTTATTATGTGAATATGTTCATAATGTAATTCAGGTAGCATTGGCGATTGTGTTACATAAGTATTTCTGTTTCTAAAATAGTTTTTCTATTAATATTAATATTTTATATCACAAATGATAAAATATTTCAAATAGTATCTACACGTGCTATTATAAGCTCTTCAAACAAACCAAATAATACCATATTTGAATATTGGGTATCTTCAGCCTCTTATTGAAGAACTAACAAGACTAATTAACTATTTTACACATAACCTATAGTTTGAAAATATTGTTATTTAATAAATATCTTTGAAACTATAAACATATACGAGTATAAGTTATGTGACTAAAAGTTCTAAAGAAATAGCTCGTGAAAATATTATAGTTAAATTTAAATATTTGTTGATTAAATAAATCTAAAAATAAGTTGTTAAACTCAAAAATTTAAAAAAAACTAATTCTTGTTTGGTGTTGTGCCACCAAAGTGTTATAATTTAAAAATCCCTCTTCGTTTACCAGATTTACCTGCATTCTAAAAAAGTAGGATATTTTTAATTTACTTTATTGACCATCCCGCCCTCATTCCATGGACAATATAGAGAGCTTGTGGATCAATGAATTGCAGGCTGACCTAGATATGGTTCAAATACACAGCCATTAAACCAAACACAGGCGTAACATCTTACACTTCTTACAGTGGACACATTATACTCAACCTCGTGTAGGTTTCACTTTTCAGTCCCTTCAATACATTAATAATATTAGCAGTCAGAGAAGTATTGACAATATTTTATTTATTCCAAGTGATTCTATAATACACACTTTCGTACTGACGTAGATATGGTTTTATTAATTCATATATATGATGCGGAGTTGTCATTAAGCTTTAATAAACTACACAGAAAAATATTATTGGTATAGTTCTAAATGAAATCAGCACGGCAATTCAATTTGAGTCAGTACAGTTATAAATTTTACCGAAAATTCTCATATATTTTATTTAAATAAAACACATCTATATAATCGAATATCTCAAGCAACCTGAAGCCTAAATTTAGGGCATAACCGCGATTTAGTTAACGCCGGGAGATATATATTGCCGCAAACCTCCACACATAAAGGAAGTGCGGGAAGTATCAGACAGAAGTGCTTATGTATTTTTTACAATAAAAAGAGAAGAAAAATACGCAAACATATAGGTGCGGATATTATCATGACACTAGAAAGTAGTGAAAGTTTCAAAATAATTCAAATTAGAACCTGAGACAAACTTTAACGCACGTCTTCCAACATAATTGTAAAACATTATTAACTGAAACATGAGAAAAAATATTTTAAACATAAAACACAATATTTTGAAATTAGCATTTGGTAAAAATTATTTAAAAATATTTAGGGTAGTTCACCCCAGGTAAATTTAGGATATGGATATCTTAGGATGGACCTACTTTGAAAATTATGTCAGGTTATTAAATACTCATTCATTTAGTAAGGCAAGGTATGGGAGGGTAAGTTATTTAAAATTCCCCTTCATTAGCATAAAGAGGTGATACAAACATTATAAAGATAGATCACACGTATAAAATCAAATCTAGTTTAGCCAGGAAAAGTTCAAACTTTGACCTTCCTTTTCTGGTAATAGAGTATGTGTTATTACCGAAACTTACTGAAACTTAGTTAGATTCTTTAAATTGAAAAATTACACCTGGACATGGGAATAGAACCCAGGAGTCCCGTGTCCACGTGTCATTTTTCAATTTAAAGAATGTGACATATAGATGTGGATATATCCATAATTAACAACTATAATAGCTTTGCTATTTGATCCATCATGAAACTAACTTTACTTTACTTGGTTTTCCAAATTTTTTCTCATTTATATTAATATCATATACGACTGAACATTATAAAGATCATTTGAAACTAACAGGACTTAGCCTTATATTATTTTACATACATTAACTTTACTTTAATTAATCTATATAATCTTAGACAACATTTATTTTATCTAACATAACTTTACTCAGTGGTCTTGGGGTAAAGTGTTTGCATCAGGACCCGATGTTTGAAGGTTCAAAACCAGCTGGGGCCAACTGATTTGTATTGAGTGATAACAATCCGTAGCGCAACTTTCTCCGGAGTGGAAGTAAAGCCGTTTGTCCCATTTTGAGATTGCCATGTAAAATAACCCTGGAAAATATATTTCCCAGCAAAATTGTTAGGCCCTTTCATTCTCACTCAAAGAAATTCTCGTGTGATATAATCAGTAGGTTCAGAGAGTGCAAATAAATACAATTAATTTAGATAATAATTGTCTCAAAATAGATAATGAACGTATAATCAAAAAACGGCCAAACAAAGAACAATACACGGTTCAAAGAACGAGATAAATATTTATTAGTTGTACATGATTTACCTAATTAACTTAATAATTCTAGACATTTACAAGTTTTAACTAAACTTTACTAGTTTAAATACTTTTAACAAATTATTGTGTTTTATTGTGGAAGAAAAGGGAGGAAAATAGAGAACGTTTTTGTTTTTTTCACCATTCGGGCTATGTGCATGTGTACTAATTATATAAATATGTTAAAGATAGGTAATGTTGAATTTAGAAGAAATTTTCCCGCAATCGCGCTGAATAAAAGTTTGAGGAAAAACTAACCTCGGTTAACTTAACCAGGATTTGGACCACAATCTTCCCGTCATTTGCAGTACAGTCTATTGCGAGAATGACAACTTAGACCATTAGACCACCGAAACGGCTAGAGATGGGTGTGTTTGTTCATTAGATCACATGTGAGGAATGTTACAAAATATGAAGTTGTTTTAGTCTCGTTGCTAGTCCACAGTTATAGACTCAAGTATTAATAGACCCTACATGAGGTTGATGTAGTTGTTAGTATCACATGAAACTACACATGACGAAAATTTTATATTTTAATCGCATTTCACAAGAAGAACTTTTAAATATATGCGCTCGTGCTTCAAATCAAACTAGCAAGAATGTTCATAGCGTTATGGTTTTAAGATAATATAATATAGGTTTGTGGTTATAGCTAATACAAATAAATTATAAATAGTATAATAGTTTTAAAAATAGATGTTGAGTTAAAACCACTTAAAACCAATAGTATGGTGCACCACATAAACTTTCTCTCACTTTTATCTTGAAATAGACATTTACTAAAAACTCGTTAGGATTTGTGAAACGAAATAATAGGTCGATACATTGCCGTAGAAATAATACACCAAATATCATTTAAAGTAAATAATATACACTACTAATTACCTAGGAACTAGGAACACTGTTATTGAAAAATTGAGAAAAGAGGAACAGCTTTGTCCAGCATATATCTCAGAAATTATTGGTTTTATAAAAATATATTTCAAATAAATATGTGTATCTATAATAGTACTAAAACTTTACAATGAGGACATTTCATACTATTTCAAATAGTTGCGGAGGAATGATTAAAATTGGAAAATTTACCCATGTAAAGTACTCTCAAAGTAATTTTGGTTAGAAAATGATATTTTCTATTTGGTGTATGGTTATAAACAGTGTCTAAATATAACACTTATCAAAATATCGAGTTCTAACTTCTTGGTAATCACAATACTTTCTCTCCGAGGTGTCGAAATAAAGTAAAATCGAGACAATCTTGTGTAAGGCGTGTAATAAAATGTGCTCCCTATTTGTATTGCCTCGTCTCATTGCTAGTCCTTTCTATTTAATTACACTTGGGTCGTAGGATGCAGTAAGGGAACAGTGGGGGTCAATAAAAACAAAGGGAAACATTATACAATCTCTAATATATCCCTTCCCCTCAGATATCTTTGATTGCTCACGCTGATGCACTAATTACGCTAGTGGACCTAGAAACTACTAGGGAGGTTATATAAACAGGAAGTGTACCCACGTTTGCGTGGAGGGAGAGTTTAAAACCGTTTTATAAAAAAAACTTTTCAGTACACACGACCGAGATTCGAACCTCGATCTCCCCGTCATTATCAGTCTAGTCTACTGCGAGAGTAGCGCGCTAGACCACGCGGCCAACTAAGCGGGCTACTCAATATTTGATCGGGTCATTTGCCATCGCATTGATTACTACATAGTTTGTTGTAAGATAATGTTGGGTCGTAAGCTTGGGAATGTAGGCTGGGGTTTATAAGCTGAATATAGACTACATGGCTACCAAATCAAGTGAGTTTAGATTACATATACTATTCGTGGAACTATGGTGTTAATTCGGTCAAAAAAGCCAGCCTGATCTAAATAAATTAACTCCTTGTTATAAATGAGTGTTATGTATCGATGTGTGACATTCTGTATGTCACGGCTGGAGTTCTCTCAATATGACTGACAAATTACCACCCAATTTTCCCGAATATTGCCAAGTGAATTAATCACGTGATTACACTCAGCCACGCCACAGTGACCTTTATGACTCTCAGTCGATCTAGCTCGCTACTCACGATAAAGCACACAGGACGGAACCTCGAATGACATGTGCCATGTTTGGTATGGAAATGTATACTTACATATAATACAACAAAAAATCAATATTTATGCTACACACTTGGAAAATAACGATAGTTATTGTTTAGTCGGGCAAGGAACTTATTTTATTTTATTGTTACAGCCATTTACAAAAAAAATTGAATTTCAAAACTGCACTCATTGGTATACAATATCCTAGTAGTACGTAAAAAAAATCTAATTGTTTGTTTGTTCGTTTGTTTGTTAATCAACTGTTCCAAACTCAATATACCGATTTTGCTGACATTTCGCATGGATATAACTTAGACTTCCGTTTAACCTGTAGACTATATTGATTCTATTAAATCCTAATAAAATTGACGTTTTATCAAATATTTTGTATTAAACCACTTTATCAATCGTTATATTATCTTTTTAAAATATAGAAATATGTTTCTTTGATATCGCATTAGTCATTATAGAAAACTTAGTGTGAAATTAAGCACCTATTAATTATATACAGGGTGTGGCAAAAGTAGACAAACACTTGATACATACATTCGTATTTTATTCTGTACTGTGAACACTGTTTTTAAGAGTACACTTAAAGCTTGTCACTGTTGTTCATATAGTCTTAAAAGTTATTGTCAATATCATTGGCTCTTTTTGTTACACTTGAATGCCACTACACTAGTACGTATTGGCATGTTCAAAGTGTCCTCCTCCAACAATACCACACACGGTCTCACAATGTTCCTCAATCTCATGACACGCGTCTGTATTGTACTGGCCTCCAACAATACCACACACGGTCTTACAATGTTCCTCAATCTCATGACACGCGTCTGTATTGTACTGGCGCAATCCTGGTACGTGGCGACCACTTTCTCTTTCACTACACCTCAGAAGAAATGTCCATCGGGGTGAGGTCAGAGAACCAGGGAGGCCAATCAACGCGCCCACGCTGCCGGTTCGGGTAACTCCTGGTCCAGGTTTGCGAGTACAGTCATCTGCAGGTAGTTCGCACCGGTGATAGTGTTGTCCGAGAAAACTGGACCGATGACACCAACACGTGATGAGTCTCCCCAGGCAGTGACACCAACACGTGATGAGTCTCCTCCAGGCAGTGACACCAACACGTGATGAGTCTCCCCAGGCAGTGACACCAACACGTGATGAGTCTCCTCCAGGCAGTGACACCAACACGTGATGAGTCTTCCCAGGCAGTGACACCAACACGTGATGAGTCTCCCCAGGCAGTGACACCAACACGTGATGAGTCTCCTCCAGGCAGTGACACCAACACGTGATGAGTCTCCCCCAGGCAGTGACACCAACACGTGATGAGTCTCCCCAGGCAGTGACACCAACACGTGATGAGTCTCCCCAGGCAGTGACACCAACACGTGATGAGTCTCCCCAGGCAGTGACATCAACACGTGATGAGTCTCCCCCAGGCAGTGACACCAACACGTGATGAGTCTCCCCCAGGCAGTGACACCAACACGTGATGAGTCTCCCCCAGGCAGTGACACCAACACGTGATGAGTCTCCTCCAGGCAGTGACACCAACACGTGATGAGTCTCCCCAGGCAGTGACACCAACACGTGATGAGTCTCCCCAGGCAGTGACACCAACACGTGATGAGTCTCCCCCAGGCAGTGACACCAACACGTGATGAGTCTCCTCCAGGCAGTGACACCAACACGTGATGAGTCTCCCCAGGCAGTGACACCAGGCTGGTTCAATGCATTCTCCACGACCAAGTGAGGATTTGTTTCACTTCAAAACACAAGGTTGCGTTTGTTGACATGTCCTGACAATCTGAAGTACTCTTCGTCAGACCAAGTAATATTGCGGAGCATGTTGCAGTACTTGACAGAACAGCCCACGTCTGTCAGGGTGGTCCTCCAGTGGAGCATGGACTAGTCGTGGCCAGTAATGCTCCACATGCAGCGTCTGCAAAATGTAGCCCAGAGACCTGTCCAAAACCCCCAACTCAGTTGACCACTTCTGGCTTGCTTCAAACGAACATGCAACTTGAGGGAGGTTTGTTTTTGAAAGTATCTTGCCAAAGTGACTGCACCCCCTCTACGTTTCCGCTCTTCCAATACTTACTCTACTCCATACTAAAATTATCCGCCATCACCACCGCTTATCTTGAAACAAAGCAACAAGTGTCAGTTTACTTTTGACACACCCTGTATACTTTAGTGAGCCTGAAATATTCAACCGCGTGACCACTATTTCAATTAACACTAAAACCAAGAAAAAAGCTTTTGCTTGTGATTGATGTACTGTATGTGTCTGATGAAATGTTGGGGTGTATATCTCAGCTGTATTATCTTTACCATTACATTATACTGTGAGTTATATGCCTTAAATCGAGTGATGACATGTGGATAGCTCCAAAACCATAACAAATAGAACGGGAATAATTTAGCATGAACTTTGGAAACTTTGGAATGTGACACAGGCACTTTTTAAAATCATTATATATTCATCCTTACTCCTAAGACTCTGTGACCAGTGGCATGTGTGTCTCCAGAACAAAACAAAAATAGGCATGAAATAGGCCTGCCTAGTCAAAGACCTAGGATTGTTATCTTCTGTTACCAAACTAAACACTCTTCTCCGGTCAACCCCCGGCCACTTCAGATGGTTACTATCAAATATAAATATAGAGTTTGAACAAAATACATCAAACTATTCAGTATCCCTGGCCAGGGACAGGCAGACAGACCGACACGAGGATATACAGACACGGGGACAGACAGACACGAGGACAGACAGACACGGGGACAGACAGACACGGGATGTACAGACACGGGGACAAACAGACACGGGGACAGACAGACACGGGGACAGAGAGACACGGGGATATACAGACACGGGGACAAACAGACACGGGGACAGACAGACACGGGGATATACAGACACGGGGACAGACAGACACGGGGATATACAGACACGGAGACGGACAGACACGGGGACAGACAGACACGGGGATATACAAACACGGGGACAGACAGACACGGGGACAGCCAGACACGGGGATATACAGACACCAGGACAGACAGACACGGGGACAGACAGACACGGGGATATACAGACACGGGGATATACAGAAACGGGGACAGACAGACACGGGGATATACAGACACGGGGACAGACAGACACGGGGATATACAAACACGGGGATATACAGACACCGGGACAGACAGACACGGGGACTGACAGACACGGGGATATACAGACACGGGGACAGACAGACACGGGGAAAAACAGACACGGGGATATACAGACACGGGGATAGACACACACGGGGATATACACACACGGGGACATACAGACACGGGGACAGACAGACACGGGGACAGACAGACACGGGGACAGACAGACACGGGGACAGACAGACACGGGGACAGACAGACACGGGGAAAGACAGACACGGGGATATTCAGACACGGGGACAGACAGACACGGGGATATACAGACACGGGGACAGACAGACACGGGGACAGACAGACACGGGGACAAACAGACACGGGGACAGACAGACACCTGGACAGACAGACACGAGGACAGACAGACACGGGGATATACAGACACGGGGACAGACAGACACGGGAACAGACAGACACGGGGACAAACAGACACGGGGACAGACAGACACCGGGACAGACAAACACGGGGACAGACAGACACAGGGATATACAGACACGGGGACAGACAGACACCAGGACAGACAGACACGGGGACACACAGACACGGGGACAGACAGACACGGGGATATACAGACACGGGGACAGACAGACACGGGGATGTACAGACACGGTGACAGTCAGACACGGGGATATACAGACACCAGGACAGACAGACACGGGGACAGACAAACACGGGGATATACAGACACGGGGACAGACAGACACGGGGACAGACAGACACGGGGATATACAGACAGGGGGACAGACAGACACGGGATATAAAGACACGGGGACAGACAGACACGGGGATGTACAGACGCGGTGACAGTCAGACACGGGGATATACAGACACCGGGACAGACAGACACGGGGACCGACAGACACGGGTATATACATACATGGGGACAGACAGACACGGGGACAGACAGACACGGGGATATACAGACACGGGGACAGACAGACACGGGGACAGACAGACACGGGGATGTACAGACACGGTGACAGTCAGACACGGGTACAGACAGACACGGGGATATACAGACACGGGGACAGACAGACACGGGGATATACAGACACGGGGACAGACAGACACGGGGATATACAGACACGGGGACAGACAGACACGGGGACAGACAGACACGGGGATGTACAGACACTGGGTCATGCAGACACGGGGATATACAGACACACGGATATACAGACACGGGGACAGACAGACACGAGGATATACAGACACGGGGATATACAGACACGGGGTCAGACAGACACGGGGAATTCAGACACGGGGAACAAACAGACATGGGGACAGACAGACACGGGGACATAAAGACAATGGGACAGACAGACACGGCGACAGACAGACACGGGGACAGACAGACACAGGGATATACAGACACGGGGACAGACAGACACGGGGATATACAGTCACGGGGATTTACAGACACGGGGACAGACAGACACGGGGATATACAAACACCGAGACAGACAGACATGGGGATATAAAGACACGGGGACAGACAGACACGGGGACAGACAGACACGGGGACAGACTGACATGGGGATATACAGACACGGGGATATACAGACACCGGGACAGACAGACACGGGGATATACAAACACGGGGACAGACAGACACGGGGATAGAAAGACACGGGGATATACAGACACCGGGACAGACAGACACGGGGACAGACAGACACGGGGACAGACAAACACGGGGATATACAGACTTGGGGACAGACAGACACGGGGATATACAGACACGGGGATATACAGACACGGGGATATACAGACACGGGGACAGACCGACACGGGGATATACAGACACCGGGACAGACAGACACGGGGATATACAGACACGGGAATATACAGACACGGGGATATACAGACACCGGGACAGACAGACACGGGGATATACATACACGGGGACAGACAGACACGGAGATATACAGACACGGGGACAGACCGACACGGGGACATAAAGACACTGGGACAGACAGACACCGAGACAGACAGACACGGGGACAGACCGACACTGGGACAGACAGATACGGGGTCAGACAGACACGGGGACACACAGACACGGGGACAGACAGACACGGGGACAGACAGACACGGGACAGACAGACACGGGGTCAGACAGACACGGGGACAGACATACACGGGGATATACAGACACTGGGACAGACAGACACGGGGATATACAGACACGGGGACAGACAGACACGGGGTCAGATAGACACGGGGACAGACAGACACGGGGACAAACAGACACGGGGACAAACAGACACGGGGATATACAGACACGGGGACAGAAAGACACGGGGATATACAGACACGGGGACAGACATACACGGGGATATACAGACACTGGGACAGACACGGGGATATACAGACACGGGGACAGACAGACACGGGGTCAGACAGACACGGGGACAGACAGACACGGGGACAGAACGACACGGGGTCAGACAGACACGGGGACAGACAGACACGGGGATATACAGACACGGGGACAGACAGACACGGGGACAGACAGACACGGGGATATACAGACATGGGGACAGACAGACACGGGGACACACAGACACGGGGACAGACAGACACGGGGACAGACAGACACGGGGACAGACAGACACGGGGACAGACAGACACGGGGTCAGACAGACACGGGGACAGACAGACACGGGGATATACAGACACGGGGACAGACAGACACGGGGACAGACAGACATTGGGACAGACAGACACGGGGACAGACAGACACGGGGATATACAGACACGGGTTCAGACAGACATGGGGACAGACAGACACGGGGATATACAGACACGGGGTCAGACAGACATGGGGATATACAGACACTGGGACAGACAGACACGGGGATATACAGACACGGGGACAGACAGACACGGGGATAGACAGACACGGGGACAGACAGACACGGGGTCAGACAGACACGGGGACAGACAGACACGGGGACAGACAGACACGGGGACAGACAGACACGGGGACAGACAGACACGCGGATATACAAACACGGGGATATACAGACCCCGGGACAGACAGACACGGGGACAGTCAGACACGGGGACAGAGAGACATGGGGACAGACAGACACGGGGATATACAGACACGGGGACAGACAGACACGGGGATATACAGACACGGGGACAGACAGACACGGGGTCAGACAGACATGGGGACAGACAGACACGGGGATATACAGACACGGGGTCAGACAGACATGGGGACAGACAGACACGGGGATATACAGACACGGGGTCAGACAGACATGGGGATATACAGACACGGGGTCAGACAGACACGGGGATATACAGACACGGGGTCAGACAGACACGGGGTTATACAGAAATGTAAAGTCAAGTTGATGGGTTCGTATTCACATAAAACTTAGGATTCATAATCTCGGGATCGACTCCTGGCATGGCTGAAAATCTATCTATGATGGAAATAAGGGCTTACCCTTTCACATTGATCAATTGATGGCTGGGGATTGGATGTTGTGATTGTCCTAGTATTAATTAAGATTATAAGACATGGGAAGCTAGGACAGACCTAGCCAGCCGGTAGTGGAAAATATGTGGCTTAGATAAAATTCTGACCCATGCCACAACCTGGAAACAGTAACGGGTGTAAAAAAAATATTCAACATAATCTCAAAATCAATTTTTACACGGTTACAATAATTTTTCTTTTTATGAGAGAGTAGAAATTAAAACTATACATTTAAAGTCTTCATCTGACATGATTTTACGTAAATGTGATCATTAATTTTGAGTCCAAGGCTTCATTTGTGACCTTGCCCCAACTAGCTTGAGAACTATTTGGAGAGAGCAGAAACTCCTATATGGAAATGTGGCATGCATCGAATGGAGTCGTCTGAAGTTCAACTAACAATTAACTTTAGATTGGAATAAATGACTCATCTGGGAAATCCTAGATCTGTAATAGAGATAGAGCTTTGTTTTGGTACCCGTTAGATCACTATTGTTTTAAAATAGTTGTGGGTGATCGGATTTATTGACTTTTGATCACGGTTTATTAATCAAAATCACCTAAATATATTGCCCATTTATCTTGGCCCGTCTTCAATTTTAAGATGCCATTTAGTTTAATGATATTAATTTTTCAAATAATTTGAATAAACTTAAGTAAAATTGTTGAAAACATCATTTTTATGATACAATAATAAATGTATCCAAACTAAAATGAAAGCTAACATTAAGGTAACAATAATAATTACTAGCGATGTCTGATATGAATCCAAACAGAACGTTATATTTAGAAGTGTTACTTCATGTGTTACTATGCGAAAAATAATACATACGAACCATTCTAACAAATTAACAATTACATAAAATGGTTAAAAATAGACCCTTCCCCGAAACTACGAAAGTGACGTTTTACCTCTTTTTTTTTGTTTGATTGTGAAGTTAATGGGTCATCCCCAACATAATAATTACTGGCCCCATGGTGTAGGGGTCAATACACCTGGTTACGAGTCCAGAGGTCTCAGGTTCGATTCAAAGATACTACCTCTAGTGTATCACCCTAAGGACAATAGTCACCAGGGTTTGGATAGTTAGACTCAAATTATGACAAGACTCACACCAGCTCCAGAACATCACATCATTTCCTTACGGGTACGACGTATTGACAACCTCCTGTGGTGTACACCGGGTAACGTGTCATGCTAACAGTCCACACAAAAGGTGACCAATGGTGTACACTGGGTAACATCTCATGCTAACAGTCCAAAAATAAGGTGACCTATGGTGTACACTGGGTAACATTCTGTGCTAACAGTCCACACATAAGGTGACCTATGGTGTACACTGGGTAAAATTCTGTGCTAACAGTCCAAAAATAAGGTGACCTATGGTGTACCCTGGGTACCATTCTGAGCTAACAGTCCACACATAAGGTGACCTATGGTGTACACTGGGTAAAATTCTGTGCTAACAGTCCAAAAATAAGGTGACCTATGGTGTACACTGGGTAACATTCTGTGCTAACAGTCCACACATAAGGTGACCTATGGTGTACCCTGGGTAACATTCTGTGCTAACAGTCCACACATAAGGTGAACTATGGTGTACACTGGGTAACATTCTGTGCTAACAGTCCACACATAAGGTGACCTATGGTGTACACTGGGTAACATCTCATGCTAACAGTCCACACATATGGTGACCAATGGTGCACACTGTGTAACATTCTGTGCTAACAGTCCACACATAAGGTGACCTATGGTGTGCCCTGGGTAAAATTCTGTGCTAACAGTCCACACATAAGGTGACCTATGGTGTACACTGGGTAACATTCTGTGCTAACAGTCCACACATAAGGTGACCTATGGTGTACCCTGGGTAACATTCTGTGCTAACAGTCCACACATAAGGTGACCTATGGTGTACACTGGGTAACATTCTGTGCTAACAGTCCACAAATATGGTGACCTATGGTTTACACTGGGTAACATTCTGTGCTAACAGTCCACACATAAGGTGACCTATGGTGTACCCTGGGTAACATTCTGTGCTAACAGTCCACACATAAGGTGACCTATGGTGTACACTGGGTAACGAACGTTCTTTGCTAACAGTCCCCACATAAGGTGACCTATGGTGTACCCTGGGTAACATTCTGTGCTAACAGTCCAAATAGAGGGTGACCTATGGTGTACACTGTGTAACATTCTGTGCTAACAGTCCACACATAAGGTGACCTATGGTGTACCCTTGGTAACTTTCTGTGCTAACAGTCCACACATAAGGTGACCTATGGTGTACACTGGGTAACGTGTCATGATAACAGTCTACACATAAGGCGACCTATGGTGTACACTGGGTAACGATCTGTGTTAACAGTCCACACATAAGGTGACCTATGGTGTACCCTGGGTAACATTCTGTGCTAACAGTCCACACATAAGGTGACCTATGGTGTACACTGGGTAACATTCTGTGCTAAAGTTCCACACATAAGGTGACTTATAGTGTACCCTGGGTACCATTCTGTACTAACAGTCCACACATAAGGTGACCTATGGTGTGCACTGGGTAAAATTCTGTGCTAACAGTCCACACATAAGGTGACCTATGGTGTACACTGGGTAACATTCTGTGCTAACAGTCCACACATAAGGTGACCTATGGTGTACACTGGGTAACATCTCATGCTAACAGTCCACACATAAGGTGACCTATGGTATACACTGGGTAACATTCTGTGCTAACAGTCCACACATAAGGTGACCTATGGTGTACACTGGGTAACATCTCATGCTAACAGTCCACACATAAGGTGACCTATGGTGTACCCTGGGTAACATTCTGTGCTAACAGTCCACACATAAGGTGAACTATGGTGTACACTGGGTAACATTCTGTGCTAAAAGTCCACATATAAGGTGACCTATGGTGTACCCTGCGTAACATTCTGTGCTAACAGTCCACACATAAGGTGACCTATGGTGTACACTGTGTAACATTCTGTGCTAACAGTCCACACATAAGGTGACCTATGGTGTACACTGTGTAACATTCTGTGCTAACAGTCCACACATAAGGTGACCTATGGTGTACCCTTGGTAACGTTCTGTGCTAACAGTCCACACATAAGGTGACCTATGGTGTACACTGGGTAACGTGTCATGATAACTGTCCAAACATAAGGTGACCTATGGTGTACACTGGGTAACATTCTGGGCTAACAGTCCAAACATAAGGTGACCTCTGGTGTACACTGGGTAACGTTCTGTGCTAACAGTCCACACATAAGGTGACCTATGGTATACAATGGGTAATGTGTCATGCTAACAGTCCACACATAAGGTGAGCTATGATGTACACTGGGTAACGTTCTGTGCTAACAGTCCACACATAAGGTGACCTATGGTGTACCCTGTGTAATGTTCTGTGCTAACAGTCCACACATAATGTGACCTATGGTGTACACTGGGTAACGTTCTGTGTTAACAGTCCACACATAAGGTGACCTATGGTGTACACTGGGTAATGTGTTATGCTAACAGTCCACACATAAGGTGACCTATGGTGTACACTTGGTAACGTGTCATGCTAACAGTCCACACATAAGGCGACCTAACCTGGATGACATATCCTTCCCTGTCATATGATAAAAAAAACACGTAATAATAAATTAATCTCGAAAGAGCATTTCTTGATTATTTGAAACTAACAATTTTTTTTTTAAAGTATGACCTTTCGTCCCTGGGTAAAATCTAATTAGATAATGTACAATATATTACAACCGTAAGTATTATTATGTATCGTATGTTATGTATAGCAAAGAAAATAACATTTTTGAGTCCTTTAAACATTTTAAAATTCAGTACAGTTAATTTAACATGAGTGCCTGATTCAAGGTAGTTCATTAGGCTGTAGTTATTAAACAAAACCTAAAATGTTAAAATATGTTTAGTATATTATAATTTAGTATAATATAGCCTCTGTGGTCTAGTGGTGAGATTTGCTGGCTACAATTCAGGAGGTCCCGGGTTCCACCACTGACGCCTTTAAGATTTGTCTGTGAATCAATCGGACTTGACCGGGGTCAAACTCAGCCTCCTGAGACAAATCAGGAGTTTCTTGAGTAAAGAATTAACAGCTCTGGTTTATATAGATGAGATAAAAGTTCTGGGGGCTCGTTGTGGTGAACATTTACACCTTCTATCATGACTAACGGTGGCGGCCGCTTGGCCGGCATAGCTTGTTTTAGGGCTTCCACCATGGAGTTATTTGTTATACTTGTTTTGGTTACTTTAAATAGTTTAGAATTGACTTTATTTTAGTGTGTTCTATTTAAACTTAATTATGTTCAGAAATGTATTAATTTGATAATTTACACTTTTTCTAGGCGGGAAACAATTTATTAATTGTTTA
>JBCFYV010000799.1:66480-108999 GCA_039000515.1 Timema cristinae
TTCGATCACTTCATACAGAAAATGGTCTATAGTTTTTTCATACTCAGATATTACCCTTCATACACAAATACGGACTATATGTTCACGATGTTTACAATAACAACACGTCACGCCCGAGGGCTGTGGCGAGGGGGCCAGAGAGGTAGTACCGTATCTTTGTAAAAGGTATACAATTATGACATTCTCAACAAATATTTGGATAATATAATCTAAAGTTTTTACTACAGACAAGACACCAGGAACTAATATAATCATTTCACAAGAGTGACGAGGAATAACTCCAATCAAATTTTTAGGTTTGTTCCAACTGAAAAGTGAAACTGATCATTATAAAAACTTATTACAAATTGAAATAAAATAGTAGACAGTAATTTTATTTATTTTAACAAACATAACTAGTTTTAATGTTAAAATTACTAATTTAATTTTGGTGAAGAAACTGATTTTATATAATATGGTTGATTGTATTCCTAACACTTTAATTACTGACTGAAACTATCTGCAAGTCTGGATTGACCAAAATTATTATATTTCTAATAATGCATTAAAAAATTGAAATTAACAAACAATATACTTAAAATTTAACTGTTGCACCTTTTTAATGTTTCTAATGCAAAAAAAAGCATATTATTGCAAGAACTTTCATAATAATTTATCCCCGGTCCCGGCAAATATTTATCTGATTACCAAACCCTTCCTACACCTCTGACAAGACATCTTGTGAATGTGAGGAATGCCAGGTCTCCACCGTGGCTCGGATTCCACGTTAAACTGTAGGTCCTTCATTTCATCTCACAATCACCCTACCATTACACATTAGCGTAAGTACATATAACCTGAACGGGTAGTAAGACGCGGTGCTAATAATAATAATAATAATAATAATAATAATAATAATAATAATAATAATAATAATAATAATAATAATAATAATAATATAATAATAATAATTTAACTATCCTCGGGTGAATTTAATCCTACACCTCCTTCAATCAGACTCTTTTAGAAATGATGGTTTCTTAATCACACCAAATGAAAATAGATCGCCAAGATCTTTCGCCTTTTCCTTGATAATTGGCAAAGGAGCATTGAATTCCGGCTGTAAATTGAAGAAAGTTGATGAGCGTCTGGTGCATTTATTGACTGTGGGAAAATACAAGAGATCTCGATAATTATCATATTTAGATTACACACGAGGAGGCTCAGCGTTACAAATTTGAAACCACTTCACCTGGTTTCCATTTATGTCAATTTTATTAGTCTTAACATAAATATATTTAAGTTCAAAAACTAGAGTTTGTCCCGTTCCATAACTTGCTAGTTACTCTTGTTTGAAGTAGTCTGCACTGCCGTATGCTAACATGAAGGATCGTAGATGTTAACATGCTTGGCAGCCCATTCAATAATTACATGCTCAGATTCACTCTCCATGACCAAATGTCCCGGTTCAAAAAAACCACAATGATCGATCGTTGGTATGTTCAGGGTCTGTACTGCATATAACAGCATGTTGCACATATTCACATTTGTATTTTATCCTCCACATTTGTAAGAAAACCAAAAAACAAGGAGGCCATCTGCCATATTTCTTAAGTATTTCAACAAACAGGATGCAGTTTCTACTGATCCTCGTTTGGCGATTTTGCACGCCACATGTAGCTCTTTTGTAGCTGCCATCGTAGTTATTTGAACGTTACAAGTGATAATAAAACTCTCCAACAACTGTTATTAAATCACTACTTAATTCATCACAATATAGCTGCGACCTCATATAATACAGCTTAAAGGCTAACTGAAGCTGTGGTAGCTTATCTAGCACCAGATTACCATCCTTTGTACAGATCACACCATGGTTCAAATAACCACGTTTTGTTTTGTCAACGTGTCTTACTACCTATTAGGATGTATGCCCATATTTACTAGCTATGGCAGTGGGCTAGGGTTGAGAAAGGTTGAATTTAAAGGAAGTTTACCTATATTTGCTTGGAGGAGTGGTGAAAACCCATTTATTAAAATATCCTCAGAACACCCTAATGCGATTTAAACACAGATATATCTTTCACCAACAGTCGAGCTTATTCTGAGAGCTACGCATTAGTCTCAAACTCAAGTTAGTGGAAGGGCCAGATTCACAAACTCAAGTTAGTCAAAGGGCCAGATTCACAAACTCAAGTTAGTTAAAGGGCCAGGTTCACAAACTCAAGTTAGTGGAAGGGCCAGATTCACAAACTCAAGTTAGTCAAAGGGCCAGATTCACAAACTCAAGTTAGTTAAAGGGCCAGATTCACAAACTCAAGTTAGTCAAAGGGCCAGATTCACAAACTCAAGTTAGTCAAAGGGCCAGATTCACAAACTCAAGTTAGTTAAAGGGCCAGGTTCACAAACTCAAGTTAGTGGAAGGGCCAGATTCACAAACTCAAGTTAGTCAAAGGGCCAGATTCACAAACTCAAGTTAGTCAATGGGCCAGATTCACAAACTCAAGTAGTCAATGGGCCAGATTCACAAACTCAAGTTAGTCAATGAGCCAGATTCACAAACTCAAGTTAGTCAATGGGCCAGATTCACAAACTCAAGTTAGTCAATGGGCCAGATTCAAAAACTCAAGTTAGCTAAAGGGCCAGATTCACAAACTCAAGTTAGCCAAAGGGCCAGATTCACAAACTCGGGGCGTGTTGCAGGATACACGTACAAATGTTATTCGACTGTACTTTGTTTACTGAAGTTACTCTTTGAGTTAATTATTTGTAAACTTATCGAGGAGTTGTGTTCCTAGTGAAGGCGCCAACGTGGTGTGTCTCACAATAGACCGACATGCCATAACTAGGACTACCTCTCAGCCACAACCGTCAGTCACGTGAGCATTGCCGTGAACACGAGTTTACAAACGCAGGCAGGTCAAGTGAGCTTCCGAGAATATTGTTAAATAAACTTTTAAATAGCTAATGTAATTAAGTAAGAAAAAGTTTCTTGCACGCACAGTTCAAAGTATTTGTATTGTAAAAAAAGAAGTAAACTAAACAATACTAAGAACATTAGCGAATATTGGTGGGGGAGGAACGTAAAATACCTGATAAGCTTTTCAATTTAATTCCATGAACAGTTTCCTTAACTGGCCTTACGAGTATAAACCCCGTGATTAATTTAATTTGAGACACCAGAATATACCGTGTACGAAGAATTTTGGGAAAAATTGTTTCAAAAATGTTGTTATATTTTTAGGGGGAAATAAAACCACACTGGCTATTTTTGGTTTGGTCTTCAAGGTTATTTCAAAGTCAACCTTGTTGTTTTAATGAAAACTTTAAACTTTTGAAACAGATTTTTGCTCCACACACCAAACTTTTTTTTTCAATTTTTTTTTTATTTGACATCAATTTTTGATTATAACTCATATTTATTTGTAATTTTTTTATAAACACTTTAATCAAGATCTTTTCATTAGATTACAAGACATCTTGTGAATGTGGGGAATGCCAGGCCTCCACCGTGGTTCGGATTCCACGTTAAACTGTAGGTCGTTCATTTCATCTCACAATCACCCTACCATTACACATTAGCGTAAGTGCGTATAACCCGAATGGGTAGTAAGACGCGGTGCTAATAATAATTTATTAGATTAAAAGTGGATGGATGTTAATGATGATAATTTTTGAACATTAATTACAATAATTGTAGAAATAATATTGCATTTAACGTAATACAGAATAACATAATCTAGTAAAAATTGTAAAAAATTACAGGTTAAATATCTTCCAAAATTAATGTAAAATAAAAATAAATTTAGGGTAAAAGATGTTTGTTATTTTGTGTAAGATGAGATGCTGATGAGAAATTTTAAATTTTGCTATTTAAAAAACCAAAGTTGACCACAAAATAACATTAAGACGTTTTCTTTCCGCCGCAAGATCCAAAAACATTTGTTCAGAACAATATCTTCTAAAATGCATAATTCACGGTATATCCTGGCGTCTTGACTTTAATGCCTTATCCACCACAACAATAGCGAGCATTTGACATTGGTTGACGATGAAGTCAGGGTTCGAATCCTAGCAGGATCTACTGAGGTCTCAATTTCGAGTTGTTTTCCACTCTTTCTTCAAGGATATAAAGCCAAATTCCTCTAAAATCATACCTATCTCATATATATAAAATAATTTTAAATATCATGGGAACAGTCCATGTGAATAGAAACACACTATGCAAACAATAACACAACTTATTAAGTAGATGATAAAAACTTTGTAGTTGATAAAATGTGTATTTTAAAAACCAAAAATGTAATGTAATGTATTGTAATTATTTTGTTTTGAAACTAGAATTACAGAATATTTGTATTAATTGAAGGAAATAAAGTAAAAAATTTAAGGAAAGACGACTTGTAAATGACGTTAGCTGTTTTTATCATCAGAGGCGAGCAGTTATAGGTTGCTGCTAGAACTATCAAGGGTTTCTGATATAACTAGTAAGAGTTGATTATATAACTATCACGGGTTGCTGCTAGAACTAGTAAGAGTTGATTATATAACTATCACAGGCTGTGTCTAGAGCTATCACAGGTAGCTGTTAGAACTAGCAAGAGTTGATTATATAACTATTACAGGTTGTTGCTAAAACTATCACAGGTAGCTGCTAGAACTATCATGGGTTGCTGATAGAACTAGCATGGGTTGATTATATAACTATCACAGGTTGTTGCTAGAACTATCACATGTTGCTGATAGAACTATCAAGGGTTGATTTTATAACTATCACAGGTTACTGCTAGAACTATCAAGGGTTGATTTTATAACTATAACAGGTTGTTGCAAGAACTATCATGGGTTGCTGCTAGAACTATCACGGGTTGCTGCTAGAACTATCAAGGGTTGATTTTATAACTATAACAGTTGTTGCTAGAACTATAACAGGTTGCTGCTAGAACTATCAAGTGTTTCTTCTAGAACCATCACAGGCTGCTGCTAGAATTATCACGGCTTGTTGCTAGAACTATCACGGGTTGCTGCTAGAACTATCACGGGTTCTAGAACTATCACAGGTTGCTGCTAGAACTATCCCGGCTTGTTGCTAGAACTATCACGGGAACACACTAAGTGTAGTTCTCCATGTGAGAAACACTTGCCACTGAGATCAACGCCTGCCACCTTCAGGATTTGTCCTTGCTTGTCCTAGGACATCGCATGGCAATCTTTGATAGGGAATTACATTTATTTAAACTGGAAGGACAAGTCTGATGAAATCATGGGTTTTGTTGGTATCATGTCCCAGTTCTCGTGGTTCAACCCGTCATGACAGTCGCCTCTATGATAAAGTTTTGCAAACTGTTTACCTGTAATCTAGTCCCATTACACAGTTTAGGTGAAGTTAAAATTATTGCTGCTCAAATTTTAATTCAAGAGCGTGAATGGGTGAGATGAATTGCCTAAGGGAATTAAAAACTTTGACAGAGTAGCGCCTATGGACATGTAATTGCATTATGACGCTTCAAACTGGTCTAAAATACAGTTGTTAATTTTACCGCCCGATTAATTTTGGAGTTAGAATATCTTGCTACTGGAACTAATAAAGAAGCTGGTTTTACAGAAGATGTATGTCAGGATAAATAAAATATAGTATTACTTGAATATATTTAACACTATGCAAATCTGGGAGATATTCAAGAACACCTTAACTTCGTGCTCTGCGAAGACTCCATTGCCGAGTCTCAACGATATATCGACAAATAAGTCTAGTTTTTGTCCTTGTACAGGCAGAAGTGCAGCTCTAGTTAGGCCTAGATCATCTCATTCCGAAATATAATATATGATTTTTGCGGTAATTTTGATGTGAATCTTTGCTTCGATGTGTTGTACACGACAGTTTAGTTGTTAGAAAAGTATAATTAAAATCTAAATGTCACAGGCGCTGTTCTGCCTCCTTTAAACAAGTAGTGGTGGTATACCTGATTAAGACTCTGCAAAAGTCAAACATCCCTCAAACCTGAGATTAGCCCAGAATCAATAATTAATTATAAAATTAATTCCTTTACGTTCTTTAAGGTACATCTTAAAAGAACACTTTTCCTACAGGATCTTGAATACTCTGCAATAAAATGTCAACGTTAAGTTGGTCTGTGTTCAATAGAGGATTGTTTGTATTAAAAGTTTGAAATAAGTTTTACTGGCCCTTTTTCATCTCCATCAAATATTAATTATAGGATATGAATACAAACTAATTGTCGGGTAGAAGAAGACTAAAGCTAATCCCGGTCTTGTCTGAGGGAGACCTTATAATTTGGTTGGTTTGGTCTAACCAGCATTAAAAATGAAGTCTAAAATTTCTACAGATCTATATGCCCTGATTCTATGTTAAATAATCCGACATGCTTTTCTGTATGCGAGCCAAAGTGGGGGAGGATCCAGCACGTGAAAAAATAAATATGATGGAGATCAAATACCTGAGAGAAGAAGATGCGGCTTTTTATAAAGTACTTCTACAGTGTGAGTCATCCTCTAATTGTCCCAGCTCTTAACAAACTGACTGGTATGATGTGTGGGTTGCATCGTATGTAAGTTTTATAATGAAGTTTGACCTTCGATGACATGAAGAGGAATTCTCAAATAATATCACACTCTGTTGTGCGGGTGTACGGAACATAGTCGGTTGAAGTACGCACACATCATTATTCTCAGGGCTACCTCAACAGAATCACCATGATTTCTACACTGGAAATTCATAATTTTCTAAGCAGTACATGAAGCAACCTCATAGTAAGTAAGCGTCTTCGCAAAGGGATATTGAGAGTACAATTTGAAGAAGGTTGATATGGGCTTGTTTCATGGGTTATTTGGGACGTGAGCTACCATATTTGTTTTAAAATATGCAAATTATCAATATTCTAGATGGTCAGCTGAACGCATAACACCTTGAATAATACCCATTTGTATTTACCCCCTAATTACTCAAGCTAATACTACTAAATGTTCCTTGATCACTGCCCTTATTATTTACCTACATACACACTTACTATACACCCCTGAACACTCACTATACACCCCTGAACACTTACTATACACCCCTGAACACTCACTATACACCCCTGAACACTTACTATACACCCCTGAACACTCACTATACACCCCTGAACACTTACTATACACCCCTGAACACTCACTATACACCCCTGAACACTTACTATACACCCCTGAACACTTACTATACACCCCTGAACACTCACTATACACCCCTGAACACTTACTATACACCCCTGAACACTCACTATACACCCCTGAACACTTACTATACACCCCTGAACACTTACTATACACCCCTGAACACTCACTATACACCCCTGAACACTTACTATACACCCCTGAACACTCACTATACACCCCTGAACACTTACTATACACCCCTGAACACTCACTATACACCCCTGAACACTCACTATACACCCTGAACACTTACTATACACCCCTGAACACTCTCTATACACCCCTGAACACTTACTATACACCCCTGAACACTCACTATACACCCCTGAACACTTACTATACACCCCTGAACACTCACTATACACCCCTGAACACTTACTATACACCCCTGAACACTTACTATACACCCCTGAACACTCACTATATACCCCTGAACACTCACTATACACCCCTGAACACTTACTATTGTATACGGCATTTTAACAGAGTACATAATCAATCAAACGTGACTTGATGTTACTCATGGTAGATATTCATTATCAAGATGAAGTAGATTTTTTTTACAAAAATTAACAATAGACATCTTCTTTTTGAGAAAGTTTAAAAGTCAGAAAATATTTTGTTTATATTTTGGTAAACTCCTATGTTTAAATAAACGCAAATTCTTTAAAATAATTATTAAAACATCTAACTATTGTATGGGGTTGTATTATAAAGAATAACGTATTAGTTATAAACCATGATTTAAAATACTTAACAAAATATGTAGGCTTAAGTTTTATCTCAGTTGTCATAGGGACGTAGTTAATCTTTATTATTAGTTTAATTTATAATATAAATGTGCGAAACTTCGAAAATTCAACTTGGCTTCGAAACAAGCATCAGATTTGACTTAGCTTCGAAAAAAATTCTGGCTTCAAAGATTCGCCATAAAAGAATTGACAGCTAAAAAACTCGATTTATGTTCAATTATGTCCATTCTAAGCGGTTCGGTACATTACAAATTAATAGTTATATGGACAAAAATCTGAATAAATTGAATTGCCTGCTGTAATAATAACTTGATTTGTCAGAATATCAAGAAATACTACAAATATTTGTGCTATAAAACATTTCCCAAGTAAATTTAGAGCATATACATATATAAAATACCACAATATAATATTATTTTTCAAGCATAAAACAACTAAAAGAAAATATTTGAACTTCTATTAGGCTTAGAGAATATTTCGCTTCGAATTGAAAAAGTGGACAACACACCCATAATTTATAATAATATTTATAAACTTACAGAATTGCTACATACATCATCAATAGATAGATTAAGTTTTGGCCATGATATGAAACTCACCTTGCTAGTTAATGTGAGCTTACTCATGAAATAAAATCTTTTCGTAAGTTTGAGAATTAACCTCATCTTAGTGCCAGGAGCTCGAAATAAAACTAATCCCATGAAACTATAATGGATCCATTTCATGTTTTTTAACCGTGCCATGAGGGAGAGGGGTATATATGAACCCATCCAATTTCAAGCTATATGTGGAGATTTAACGAGATCCTCCTCTCTTGGTAGCTAACGTGGAGTCACAGACTTAATGGGAGCGGTAATTAGAGTTACTTGAAACAAGCCTCCATCTTGTATTTCACTCGTCAAGTGGGGAAGATAAACTAAAGCTATATAGAGGTGGAAGAGTAGTTACGTAACTAAACCATTATATTCCATGTTTGTAAAACTATTTTATAGAAGAGTGTATCTTCATTAATTTTTATGTTAAAGTTCTATAAGTTATATGTTTTGTGCAGCACTTTAGGTTTGGAGGTACATTTTTTTAACTTTAAATGAACTAATCAAATTAATACAAGATATTTATATTTTAAAATGAAAGAATTTTGCCAAAAAAAAACATTTTTGACCATGAATTAATGACTGTCTATATACGATAACCAAGAAAGAACATGTCAAATAATGAAATTACTTGATATTTCTGGAAATTAAATCTTGTTTAAGGTACCTAATAATATTTTATTGTAATAATCCCTAAGATACGAATGTGAATAATATTTTATTATGTTTTTATGATTATACTCAACCTTGTCACTTCCAAAATAAATGAGATATAACACAACATAAATCCAATTTGAAAGTTTACAAACGAAGCCTTATTTAGGTTTAATCATTATGTAAGCTAAGAAAATGTAGTAAATACTTTGAATAAATATATTTATCTAAATTATCGAATAGAAACCATTTTATTAAAATCTTGTATTACTTTATTTTAGACCGAACTATTTTTATTATATTTGTTATACATGTGGCACTGAACAATATAGTTTTTAATTTTTCACATTCAGCAAATTAAGAGGTTTTAGATAAACTATAATGTAAAATATCTAAATTGGCAAAGTAAAAGTATGCAACTATAGAAACATAAAATGCAGAGCTTTATCATTTCAAATCTTTAGGGAAAAATTGAAAAATACCAAAATAATATAGTTAAAAATAAGTGTGTTATAGATTAACACTAAATTTGCCCTTATACTGAGCATGATTGATTTACCCTTACACTCAATATGAATAATTTTCCATGTTACTCAGTCGGTATAAATACATAAAAACTACAATCGGGACCTTCAGGTTTGCTCAGGAACTCATGTTAAACAATTTATATAATGCTACTACAACGGTGGTACATCCAAAATCCCTACAAGAACCGAGCTAAAAAAATATACAAAGTACAACAATGTACAAAATACACAAAAATAAATCACTGAAGATATGGTATTAGGTGAAACTGAAATGATTTGTACGCCACAGTTTTATATTTTTATGAACACAATAACCTGTTTGCTAAATATTTTGTGGACTTGCTAAAATAAGTTAGTTGTCCGGATGTGGCCAGTAGGGCGTAGGTTGCTGACCGCTGCTCTAGAGCATCATCGGACATGTCTAATATTGGCTAATAGGCTGTGAGACAAGCTCTAATGATATGTCTCTCTCCACTTGCATAGTTTGAACTATTAAATATATATATATACCTACATATGCTTTTCTTAAACTAATAGTACAAACTGCACATTTAGCTTGTTTGAACCATAGGTAATTAAAAATCCCCGTTCACTTACATGCAGAAAAATATGGTAATACCATTAAATTGTGTTCTAAGTTTTGGCGTACAGCACCGGGGGAGCAAAGCTGTTCAAGTATGCATGTACAGTAGGTTGCATAGGAGCTAGGCACTACACACCTTGACATCTTGGAGCATGGCACAAAACATACCACAATTGATAGCAAACAATAACACAGACATTCTAGAAATAGGATTAAGTTCTGAGGGTCATCATTAACGGTTCTACATCCCAGAAAGTGCTCACCATTATTACATGTGCGGTGCCACACGCCTAACTCCTATGTAACTTGTTGTACACGCATGCTTGAACCGCTTTGCTCTCCAGGCACTATACGCCAAAATTTGAACACAATTTAATGTTACTAGCATAACTTTTCGGATGTAAGTGTACAGGGATTTTGTATTTACTTTTGGCTCAAACAAGCTAATTGTGCAGTTTGAGCTACAAGCTTCCAAACACCCTGTGTATATGTAGCGGGATCAGCTGTCCCTGCCGTACAAATTATGCCAGATAGAGAAAATTACTTCCCACAATAAAATATATATGGATATCTAAAATTATATATTAATGTTATAACATGATTTGTTACATACCACGCCTCGGGAGCATTCCCTGGGAGAAAGGCTCACTGGGAAGAGTTTCACGGACACGCACAGACCGCCATTAAACTCCGTACTCGACTCTACTAGACCACCAACTGTACTGAGCGGATTTGATCATGGCTCGCTAGGGGGCGCACATCATTGCTCGGTGCATACATTTTCTGCTAGATTCGAGAAGTTTCTCCAGCCTTCCGAAGACCTCCCTTCCCCCCACGCTTCTGGTTCTTCAGTTCAACTTGTATAAAACGCTTGGGCCCACTGGACACAGATACAGTCCATATCTTGTATTCGACTACTAACATCGCTCCTCTCCGTTCAACAACATAGAAGATATTGGCGTCACGATGATGGTACTGTCAGGCTCACCCACCAGACAAAAAACCTTCTCGTAAAATATACAGTTTTTATTTACATTTGAAGGAGACGGGAGCTCTACTTTCAGAGCCATATAACTTTGTTAGGAATATTGTCTCAAGTGTGTGTCACTCTAAAGTTTGTAGACTGCATTATGTATAATTTGGTGAGGTTTTGATAGTCAAAGTCATGTTGACCACGTTATGAGGTATCTTTCATATCTCTTGTTCTTTCTACTAGGTCCTTAAGACCGGTAGTTTCATTGGGGTGTGTCTCACTCCCCAGCCTGTATGACCAAGTTCCGGTCCCTTCTGGCGTGGCCCGCACCAAGTTGGACGTTCATGTTTGGTTTCCCTCTGGAGCCACATGGGAGCTCGCTGATTTTTAATAATCTTTTTCTGAAATGGAGTTTGTGTCTTTGTTTGGGTGTGTTCAAACTTATGATATCTGGCAATACTAATTAGTAACAAGCTGGTCCTTGCTATACAGAGGCCTAGAATCCTGAATTACCACTTTCAATAAGATACAAGCCCGGTGTTTCTATGACTGGGACAGGTAGACAATTGTCTGTAGCTTCTGTAACTTATTATAAATTGTTAGCATTTCAATGCTAGCTTCACTGGTGCATATCGTTCTCACTTCTTAAAATAGGATTATTCAGTCTTAAATGTTTTGTTTATTCTTACCATTTCTTGCTGGTCAGTTTTAGATGTTTGTTGCACCAAATTTACTAAGGCAACTATAATGTGTTTGTAGTCTTTGTCTTCCAATTGGGGAGTAACTTGAATCAACCCCTTGTTCTGTCTTTTTACTAGGAAGTGTAGTTATAGCTATTTTAAGAGTGGGCCGATAATTGATACTAACAGCTAAGTTCGGTAATTTGGATTAGGGCTTCACGCCGTATTCACTCTAGGAGTGTATCTGTTACTTAACTCATTGTTGTGTTAGGTTTTGTTTTTTTGCCCTTTTGTCTAGTCAACATAGAAAACTATGGATTGTGCTTTAGTCACTATTTTGTAATTGTCTATTTTTTCCCCCCCATTAAACTCTTCTGTGAACTTGCATTTTAATCTTATGATTTCATGTTTAATTTCCCTGTGAATATAGTATGCGTATTTAGTGTTAACAAAAGCGTAGATACATATATATTAAACACTATTTTTTAATTGAAATAACTATAGAGTAGAGAGTATTCATTTACTGGTAAGTCTTACATTTAATATGTTCATGCTGTCGCCCATCTTTTTGTGGCTATAAACAAGAGTATTTGATTGAGCCTGATATATATGAGATAACATATGTTTCTCTATTTATTTGGTCCTTATAATACCATAGGCTGATATCCTTTAAGCTGGGTTATGCATCCTGTACGTTAGGTATATTTTCACAATGCTATATAGTTGAGCTATGTTAGGCTGTTCAAATATAAGCTTTACTAATCGTTTCAGTCTATCAATCATATTAAGTTAAACTTTTTTTTACGCTAACAAAGATACTAAAAGCATGTTTATACACTTGCTACCTATACTATATTCATACGTTAAATCATGTGGTCCGCAGCTGTCACGTTTGATAGATATTATCAATCCTAGATATTGAACGCAAAACTGTATTTGTATATTCAAATGTTCATTCTTAAGTAAATCACATTACTATCGGTGAGAAAGGTGTCCCCAATTTTTCCTCTCTCAATTTTCTCTCACTGTAATGACTTGGTTAGATGATTGCCTTCAATGTGTACCTAGATAATTGAGATGGACAAATATTTTGATGTTCATATAAATGTATGCTGCAGTCCAATTTTAATAGCAAAAACCTTATCTGACAGCCAGAATAGTTATTAGATCTACTATTCATAAGTCAAGTCATGTGATCCACAGCTGTAGCTTTCGATATATATTATTAATATCTATAAATGACAATGATAATATAGCAAAATGATATCAATGTTGAACACAATAAGCCATGTTACTATTTTCTAAAAGGTTATCCTCACCACATCTCACCATATGTAGGTTAACTAGGTGAGATACATACAAACAATTCAAAAGACAAATATATTCTCTGGTTATAGAGTTCCTTCTTTGAGAGAAAATACAATATATGGTCGTATATATCAACAAAAAGTAAAAACAATATTATTAGCACCGTGTCTTACTACCCGTTCGGGTTGTACGCACCTACGCTAATGTGTAATGGTAGGGTGATTGTGAGATGAAATGGAGGACCTACAGTTTAACGTGGGATCCGAACCATGGTGGAGACCTGGCATTCCTCACAGTCACAAGATGTCTTGTCAGAGGTGAAGGAAGGGTTTGGTAATCAGATAAATTTGTGCCGGGACTGAGGATAAAAAATAATATATATATATATATATACATATATATATATATATATATATATATATATATATATATATATATATATATATATATATACACACACATAGAGATATACATATCCAAATGTTACATCAATGTTTTTTAAAACCTTTTCTTATTACCTGAGGTTTACTTGGGAATAACATTGAAATGACCTTCAGATTTAAAGGAAACTTGTAACTGGTGTTTAGGTAGTTTCTGCCTTGAAAGGTCTCTGAGCCCCTATTTTTGTGGACAACTGAGAAGAGAAAAGGAGAATGAATTGGGTGGGGATGTTGAATTTTGGCATTGAGCTACTACAGCTTTCATTTTCTTGATGATAGTAATTTTACCTACTGGTTAACTTCCGGTAAAAGAAAAGAGTAATATTTATATTAGATATTCATTCACATAAATTTTTACAAATGTAATCCATATTTAAAATAATGTAAGGACAATAGGTAGGTATAAAAAAAAATATTTTTTTTAGTGGTTACGGAACTAGGGAAGCATTTATTCATTTAAAATGTAATGTAACAAACATGAATAATACATTTTTAATTGATAAATTTACGTTGTTGGCTAACGCGCTTGTCGTGTTGTGCTCGACTGCTGAGGACAGGGAGATCGAGGTTTGAATCTCGGTCGGGTGAACTGGGGGTGGTTTTTCCTAAATGGTTTTCCACTCTTCCTCCACGCAAATGCGGGTTCACTTCCTCTAATTCAACCTTCCCAATTCCTAATCCATTAGCGTAAATAGTACTTAAAGCGTATAACCCGAACGGGTAGTAAGACGCGGTGCTAAATATTATTATTATTATTGATAAATTTAGTTTTACATTTAAATAACTTAGCCAAAACTAACCACAAACACACATGTTTGTTTAGAAAGTAACCCGCCTCGGTGGCGTAGTTGGCTAACGCGCTTGTCGTGTTGAGCTCGACTGCTGAGGACGGGGAGATCGAGGTTCGAATCTCGGTCGGGTAAACTGGGGGGGGGGGGGGGGTTCCTAAATGGTTTTCCACTCTCCCTCCACGCAAATGCGGGTTCGCTTCCTTTAATTCAACCTTCCCAATTCCTAATTCATTAGCGTAATTAGTACTTAAAGCGTATAACCCGAACGGGTAGTAAGACGCGGTGCTAAATATTAAAATATTAATATTTAGAAAGTACAAATAATTTCAAACACACTATTAAAGTAGCTTATTGCTTATAATTAATTGATTTAAAATATACATTTCTTTTTTGTTTAATATTTCAAGTGACAGGTTCACTTTGACATGTTTATAGTCCAGTTTGATACTTTACCAAAAGTAAAATCCCGTTAAATTGAATCAACAACCGTATTTTTGTGTTTTTTCTTCCAAATTTGTACTCAACATTTTGAACCTTTTTAAACTCAAAATATCCATAAAATCTAATGGTTACATTTTAATATTCATTGCACACAAAAATGTTTTAACAAATAGTTTGGTCCTATAAGCAAGTAGCTTTTTTTTCTACGAACGCCTAAACATGCCAAAAATAGCTGCCAACACTTGAAATGTTACCACTATTGATGAACCAGATTTAGTTCAAAATTTAATGAAACAAAGTTTTGTGTCAGCCACATTAAATATGTAAGAAAATGTTAAAGTTTTTGATATTTATTATTCAGTTAATAAGAGCAGCAAATAAAAATCAATCATTTTATGACTATAACTTATAAGGCTAAACTTGAGTATTCTGAATGTCCTTTTGAAATGATAATACATTCATTCTTTCATTCTTGGTACTTTGTGGCCCGGTTTCACAGAAACCATGATTAAAATAGATCGCAAAAAATGGATTTAAAACAAATTGTTTTAAAAATGTGTTTTAGGACGCATGATTCTTAGATTTTTCTGGCCTAAATCACAATCTCATTTTTAATTTAGAGTCCTCTAAATTATATAATTTGCGAGAATGTCTTTGAAAATATCACAAAATATTCGTTCTTATAGACAATACTAATTTTTAAGCACCTATATTAATACTTAAAAATCATACTTTATTTAAACTTATTTTATACTGTAAGTTTGTGGAGTATCTACCCTCCGCCCCCCCCCCCCCTCCCAAATACTTTGGATATACTTAGCTCTCTAGAATTATGCCAAACATAAACAATCGTAACATAACCATCACTTAAAGTAATGCAATTAGTGGTTTGAGTTACGTTTAGATTATTTTTAGTAATTTGGGGCCAGATCTAACTAATATTGGTGGCCCAATAAATATGTTTCCCAGGAATTATTTATTATAGGCTACTACTAATAGCTAGTATAAACATATGCCCTTTCTCTCTAGGAAACAAGAATATGCCTTAAATTTTATTTATCATGCAAAACACTTCCCAAATATCAATTTTAAACAAAATATTTAAAACTATATAAAAAATGTATTCTCATAACTCATTTGTCAGTAAACTACTCTAATTTGGGGCTTAAAAATACCTCAAGCTATTACCATAATTTAATATCTAAATATTTATGTTTAAAAGAAATCTAAAACTCCTCAAGGTGTTACCATAATATATATTAAAGTTTGAAAGAAATCCATCAAATCGTTTTCGTTTGAGTCCCAGAGACATACAGACAGGCAAGGGGTCAGATAAAAGAAAAAAATACACCTTTTAGTTTTCGAGGTCACATGAAACTCAAAGATCAAACATAAATTCGAGGTTGAAAATGTTCACGATCCCAAAGCAAAAATGGTTTTTTTTTGCGACAATCGACAACTAGCTCTATGTTTCAAAATATTTTAGGAACGTTTCACCTAGTTGGCTAGTAGCTCTAAGTGAAACAAAATCCTTAAAATTTGAATTAAACTTAACTTTTGTTAATTTTACAGCACAAATATGCTGTGAAAAAAATAAATAAAAAAAGTAAGAAAAAAAAATTAGTTATTTTAATTAAATATATATTTCTCCTACTGTTGTATGTAAAAAAAATAGTTCAATTTCATCTAGCTCAGTTGCACGAGGAAACTTAATCTCGGGACCTCTGGGTTTAGATAGGCACTTATACTTAACCTGCCTGCGGAGCTCCGGTAAATCACATATCTAGGTTAACATATTTATATAACATTTGTTTTGTTGTCAAAGCTATAATTATTATATCACAATCTTAATTCAATTTAAATCATTCGATAACAAAAAAAAACAACCTTTTTCCTTACATTTTCAAAGGCAAAATAAAACCAACATATATACCTAAGTCCAACCACGTACAAAATTATGGCACAGAAAGTTTATTATTTACCCTTAACACAATTAGAATTCTTTGAGTCAAACAAAATAGCCACACTGCTCACAGCCACCTATTATTTACCTTTTTTTTATTAAAACCATCCTCAGTCCCGCAATAATATAAGAAAATTGAAACTTCTCACCCTAGACCATCTGTAGTCGAGAACTCGATCATATGTACATATCTCTTTATGTTTACTGAAGGATATGCATGTCCTCACAAACTCTTCAAGTAGTAATCAAGATCCTGTTGTACATCCTTTCATAATCTTAAACTGGTAATAAGTAGTGGAACAAGTCCTTTTTCCTTCTTTTCTAATGATTGTAAAGTTTTTACATCCCGGCATTAATATCACTTCTTTTCAACACCACGCCAATAACAAAACAAAAGAACCTTTCCAATACACGCCAAAGAGGTGATACCATTTAGAAGTAGTAATATTGTTGGAATAGTGACGTATGGATGATTGTAAATAGGGATTATAATTAAAAGGGATGGTTTTCTTTGTCACAGATTTGCCCCCTAATGTTTCAGAAGTTAGTTTTAGTATTGAAAACTGCTACTGGAACATTACCAGCCATTGGTGCACTTAAAGTGGTAGGAGTTAAGGTCCATTGTCTAACGACTTTTCCTTTCTTCTAAACTTGGCACCGTTGAGATCCTTGCAGGTAAGGTTGCTCGGAAATGTACATTCATTTAACCCTTTACATATTGGTTTATAGGTTTTGAAGACGCGCACTTGACTTATGTCGGTGTCCTCGCAACCAAAGCGACAAATTAAAACACCTGCTCCTGGGTTTCAACCGCACTACACCAGCTATTTGAGCAAATTCAAAATGGCACTCTAGTTGTCCTCCAGGTGAAACATTTGTCTACTACCTTGGGTTTTACATAACTTTTTTTTTTTACAAACATTTACACAAATATGTTACATGGCTAATGCTTGCCTTATATAGTATAAGCTGTTAGCATTCTCTAGACCTACATACAATTGAATTACTAACACAAAACAAAACTACCCTCATTACATTGAAACAAAACCACACTTTAGCAATAGATTGGACATATTAAAATTATTAGTTTACACACTCTTTAACTAAACCAAAATTCTTAAATATTAAATAGCTAAGTGGATGGCAAAGGTTAGATAGAAACATAGTCGTGTTACAATATGAGACTCTCCTCTTGCAACTTATGAGACAATTGTTCCAAACAAAAAAAAACAACAACTCGTGAACTCATGCCAAATTGGTGTTTCCTGAAATGTACTGTGCCCCCAATCATCTTCAATTGACCCACTAAACTCACCCTAACTGTTTGGGTACCTACAGCCCCCTAGGCTTCTTATTACACCACTGGTCGCGAATGCTGACTCTCATAATATGAATTTCAACTTCTTAAAGTGAGATTATCATAACAATCCTCTGCCAGGTGATTTACATACACCATATGAGAAAATTAAACAAGTTAAAAATAATAATTACAAACATTAGTTGATTATATGAAGAAAAAAAAACCTTTTTCAAACCCTGAGAAAAACATAGACTACAATGACACCATATATTAAATAATATAGTAGTTTGACATAACTATTCAATGAAATGATAGGTTGTTTAGAAATAGACATACAAAATGTTATAACGTGCCCTATCATAAGTATAAGCCTACCATGGAAATACTGGGCCATTTTCACATAAATATCAAGCACTTATCATAAGGTGCTACACGTATGAATAGTTTATAACTTCATAGAGTGTTTTAAAATAAATACTAAGCGAAATAATAAAAAGGACATTTACACAATGTTGTCTGTTATAAGATAATAGAAATAACTTCCCTCGTTTCTGACTGCAAGGAGCGTAATGACGGAAATCAGGTACCACACTTGCTGGGGCCTGCTTATGGCGACTAATTGGTGAAATCAAAAGTTCCGGTGCGTCTCTTCTCAGCTGTTGGGGCTACACATCTCAAGTATACAGTACATACTTGTAAACACACAAGCCCTATCATAGGGTAACAATTGCAGATAAAGTTCATGGATTTAACTTCTTTTTCTTAAAATAACTTCATTTTAATTAAACTGAAAATGCTTATAACGTCTTAGACCTCGTCATGTTACTTGTCTGCTTCCCATACATGAATAAAGAATGACCTTGGTTGTGATGTTACTTTACTCTCAGAAAATCCCACTCTCTTGTCTCTTCCTCTAACTATATTTTCTTCTGACATATACAAAAAATAAATAAATAACCATCAAAGTTTCACCATAAAACAATTAATAATTCTCGATGCTATTCATTTCCAATAAAAGTTGTGTGGGTTCCTGCCCTTTCACAAGTTTTAATATTCATGTGACTATCACAAGTCTGCCCAGTCTAACAGGTACCGGCACAAAGGGACTAGCCTTAATGTTGACGCTGGTTATAACCATTATACATATATTTTAAATACTCACAGGATTTTCTCTCTCTCATTTTGTAGGCACATTCTTATCGTGTAGGTCTTCGGGGTGCATCTTCTCTTCACATGGGGTGTTTCTTAACTTCTTTGACGTAGATACTTTAACAATAACAAATAATCTATTACTGACTGTCGAAATTATCCATTAACATTTTTAAATAATAAATGTGGCATAAATGACCCTTTCCACAATACTAATGAAAAAGAAATCTCTTCACACTTTAGTTTCACCTTTCTTATATTTCCTTACATATATGCCTGACTTGTATAATACGGTGTGTACCTTCCCACCTTGAAAAAAAAAATGCCGCAGGTTATTTGTTGGATGCTGGGAATCGTTCACCAATCTTTCCTAGAGTTTCTAAATTCTTCTTCTTCTTTTTTTTGTAGTTTTAAGTGTTTTAATTGTGTAGCCGGCTTTAGATATAATCAATTTTAATCCACATTGTTGTGTCATTCGAGGCCACCACCTATGCAGTGCTGGCAACTCGTAGAGCCATGTAACTCATTTCACTGGAGAGGTGGCTCACGAAAGGGTTGACCAGCCCTTAATGTTAACATTTAATTTGCTTTTAAAATAATTGAATGTTTTACTAATACAAATCTATAATCGCCTTTTTAAGATATTGATATCAATATTGTCTTCCCATGCTCAAATTTGAAGTCAAGTGATGATACTATTTAATTATTTGTACAAAAGCTGGCTACTTCTGTTCTTCTGACTGACAAACACATCGATGACTCTGTTGTTGAAGTTTAGAAATTCAACATTTACATCCTTAAGTATAGAACAAACAGCCAGCGAATTTAACTGATCTTGTCCTATGGTGCTCTTGAATTTAATAGACAACTCAGAGATAATCCTTCAACTTCTGACATAAGCTCGGGACACGTCGGATTTCCTGACATCTCCATTTCTTCCTTTTCATTTAGTAATTCTTCCCTAAGATCTACACCAAGGGTGTTAACTTTTTCTTGACATATAAAAATGCTCCCAGAGTGTGTGGAACCTGCGACCGGTCTGGGCTGCCTACATCGCAGGTCAACAGTTTCCCTCTTTGACGATTACATTTACATCAACTGGTTGAGGATGATGACTAGAACCACGGGTTGCTTGCCCTTGATAGACTGGACCCATGTTAGCTGGTACCCTATGTTGAGGGTTCGTCTGGGACGGTTGAAATGGGGTATGGGAGTTACTCCTAGACCTAAAGTCCCTGTCGTTGTCCCCATAAGGGTGGTTTCTAGGTTGGGGAAAAGGTCCGTTGACTGACCTCTTGTCTCTTACCTCAAGGTTATGATGGGAGTTTTCCCGACCTCTACCAGGATATTGGTGCTCTGTCTGGGCACCCCAAACTAAACTACGGCCTGAATGGTCGCGAGGAGGTCTATCTCTCCTCCACGCTTCCTGTGGACGTGCTCCCAGTTGAAACTGTGTAGTAGGTCCTACCCGCTGTTCCACGTTCGGCCTCCTATGAAGCGGGGAACTGAACGGTCCTACTTTGTCCCTACGCCTATCCTGTTCCAAGGCGTCCAAGCGCTGCAGTCCGGCCCTAAACTCCTCCAAAGTGTTGTAGGTAATCCCTACCAACATCTCGCGGTACCGTATGGGTAGTTGATGCGTGACCATATATATCAACTCAGAGTCACTGATGTTCGACTCGAAATTCCTACTTTTAATATACACGTCGGCAAGGTAACCCTCCAGAGTACCTCCGTTCTCATAGTACCTTGACGCATGTAATTTAGCCCTCATTTGGCCCTGGATCTCCACACTCCAAAACATTGCTAGGAATCGGGTTCGAAACTCCTCCCAGCCTGTGATGCTTTCGCGCACTACCGACCACCAAGGCAAAGCGTCACCAGTGAGAAAACTGCCCCCTAACCTTATTTTTTCCTTATCATTTAGTCGACGCCCTTCAAAAAGTTCCTCCAGAGTGTTGAGGTGGCTAACGGGATCCTGCCCACTCCTACGATTGAATTTAGGGTGTCTATCCCCAAGAGCCCGGTCTCCTAAAAGGGTACACAAAGATGAAGAAAATGGGCTTAAGTCGCCCAGCCCTCCTAACCTGACCTGGTCTGACAATCCCTCAAGCTGCTTCTTTACCATTTTTACCTCCTCGGCGGTATCAGTCAACCTCTGATCCAACACCACCTGGGTTTTGGCTAAATCCCGGTTCTTGTCCTTCAGTGAGCCAACAGTAGAGTTCAGAATCCCCAGTGTATTTGTCTGACTCTCGTTCCCTGTACGCACCTCTAGGCTTAGTCTATTCAATCCTTCCTCTAGCTGTGCGACCTGCTGTTCTTGCTTCTGTGCCGTCAACCTTTGGTTTGACTCCAAGGTCAGGCTAAGCTCATCCCTTGACTCCAGGATCTCTTTCTTAACACTGGCCAGCTCCTGCCTGAACCGCTCTTCAGTGGCCTCAACTCTAACCTCAAAGTCGGCCCTGGTCTTGCCTATTGCCGCTGAAAACTCTTCCCTCATACTGACCGTTAATGAACCGATGTGACGCATAATCTCACTGCGGGTTTCCTCCTGAGTAGAAACGAGCTTTCTCTCGAGGACTAACTGCCCTTCCCTCATCTCCATTAACAACTGTTGGATACCCGCCATAAGGTCCAACGAAGGGGTACTTTGGGGAACTTCCATAGGGAAAGGAGGGATTTTGTCCCCGTCTGGTGACGGACCCTCAAAATAAGTTTGGGATGAGTCGTCGCTCAAATCCTCAACCACTACTTGGTCCCTAACTACCTTTTCCTGCTGTGGTGTCGTGGTAGCAGCATCATCCTCCAACCCTACATCAATTGATTGTCCATCCATTATTGTGGTAAGACCTCAGCCTCATACCTAATGTTTATCTTAGACTGTCCTCTGTCCCTACTTCTAAGAAAATACCCTTCCTGGCTCATAACCTAAACCACATTTGAAAATACTAGGTTGCTCTATCCTAACCTTATCGAAAAGCCCCGCGTTAAGGCGCCACTGTGAAAAAAAAATTAAAAAAAAGGTAAGAAAAAGAAATATTTATTTATTTTAATTAAATATATATTTCTCCTACTGTTGTATGTAAAAAAAAATAGTTCAATTTCATCTAGCTCAGTTGCACGAGGAAACTTAATCTCGGGACCTCTGGGTTTAGATAGGCACTTATACTTAACCTGCCTGCGGAGCTCCGGTAAATCACATATCTAGGTTAACATATTTATATAACATTTGTTTTGTTGTCAAAGCTATAATTATTATATCACAATCTTAATCCAATTTAAATCATTCGATAACAAAATAAAAAAAAAAACCTTTTTCCTTACATTTTCAAAGGCAAAATAAAACCAACATATATACCTAAGTCCAACCACGTACAAAATTATGGCACAGAAAGTTTATTATTTACCCTTAACACAATTAGACTTCTTTGAGTCAAACAAAATAGCCACACTGCTCACAGCCACCTATTATTTACCTTTTTTTTTATTAAAACCATCCTCAGTCCCGCAATAATATAAGAAAATTGAAACTTCTCACCCTAGACCATCTGTAGTCGAGAACTCGATCATATGTACATATCTCTTTATGTTTACTGAAGGATATGCATGTCCTCACAAACTCTTCAAGTAGTAATCAAGATCCTGTTGTACATCCTTTCATAATCTTAAACTGGTAATAAGTAGTGGAACAAGTCCTTTTTCCTTCTTTTCTAATGATTGTAAAGTTTTTACATCCCGGCATTAATATCACTTCTTTTCAACACCACGCCAATAACAAAACAAAAGAACCTTTCCAATACACGCCAAAGAGGTGATACCATTTAGAAGTAGTAATATTGTTGGAATAGTGACGTATGGATGATTGTAAATAGGGATTATAATTAAAAGGGATGGTTTTCTTTGTCACAATGCCTAACTAATTTTACCTTTTTTTATATTAATATGACATATCCTACTTACCCTAAGGATTCCCTCTCTTAAAAAAACCCTTTGGAAGGCAATGCTAGTAATATTCAATATATATTATTTCATAAAACCACCTGTCGGGAAAGAAAATTCATTCCTTTTATCTTAAAAAACCTAAAATATGTTAAAACAAAACAATAGAAATACTTAAATCCTGAAAGTTTTTGTAATATATGTACACTATAATAAAGGTTTCTTTATCTCTATTAATAATACACAACACTAAATTAATTCTACATACTATTATTTCAACTAAAAAAATATAGTAGAAATGCAGTCGTTATTGCATTCATTACATTACTATTTTGAATTGTATTGCTACAATATTTCAATATATCTAATATTATTAAACAAATAAATGGCAAAGTTGGGGAAATATTTATGTACCACTAATAATATTTACATATATGCACTCAATGATACTCAATAAATATTGAATAATTATACATACACAAATCTGATATGAAACTTGTTCCAACTAATTTCACAGTTAAAATACAAAGAAAAATATGTGGTATACCTCCCCAATATTTGCAGTAGAACATCAAATGGCACACAGTTTTGTAAAGCCATGTTATTTTAGACAATCATGCGTTCATTGAGAAACAACTCCATTTATAAAAGTTGCTATACCATCATTGATAACGCTTTCAAAACATTTAAAAATAGTTTATTACTATCATCATTCATTAATGACATCTTGTTCAATATTGTTCAATAATTCAATGTGATTTCACTGTAAATACATACATAGTTCAAAATAATAGCTGAATAATTCTTAATATTCACACTATTAATTTCAATGCTTATTTAACACAAAACAAAAGAGAGCAACCCTGTTATTATTATTATTAGCACCGCGTCTTACTACCCATTCGGGTTATACGCACAGCAACCCTGTTGTATTTATTGATGTAGATGACTAAATTTTTTTTCTTTTTATTTAGTACACAGCTTAAATCACCTCAGCCGAACTACCAACCTTAACCAGAATTACCAACCTCAGCCATTCTCAACATTTTTCTTGCTTTGTGCTGTAATTGACTTTTTTTTGTTTGTTTTTTGTTAGCTCTGCCTCAATATAATCCGGATTGCGGATAGGCATTGAACGTGGATAGCGTGGGTATACTAGTTCAGGCAGTAAACAATCAAAATAAAATGAGGAAAGCTTAGTCACCATTTCCATTTCCCAGAAAAGGTCATCCCGTTCAATCCTTTCATATCGTATGTATGGCATAACTGGTGTCCATATAGAAAATATGCAGTACAACCGGCGTGTTGCATGGAGCTGACCTTGGACTTGATCATAGTACTTATGACGCCTGTTTATTCCATCAATCATTTTATACTTGTTAAGTTTCCAGAATGTCACCTTTCGTTTCAAAATGGTTGACTCAGGACTCATCTGTTCAGCTGATGATGGACATTTTACCTCTACTATGCCATCATTGTCGATTAGGCCATCTGGTGTAGCGCCGAGGAATGTCAAATCATGGTCAACAAAGAAACCACAGAGTTCAACCCTGATTTTCAAAGTTTCTTCCAACTTCACGATGGCACGTTCTTCATTTGCTTTTCCGTATGACAATGAGCTTAGGTGTTGGAGATCAGAATATAGAATTTGTTTGACCAAATTTTCACAACCAGTTGATGGGAGCTTGCAACAAACTTGTCCAAAATTAGACGCTATTAAACGTTTCCTCCTTTCTTCTAACCATTGTCCAGATTCACTCTGATTTATGGTTTGACGTTCAAGGTTTCGCAATTCTTCTTCGGAATGTTGGAGGCTATTTTGCATTTCTTTTTTAAACAACATAAAATCGTTTTCTGGCAAATCTGGGCGTTGAGAGTTTGGACCATAGTTAGCATCCATTTTCTTTTTTTTTTTGGGGGGGGGGGGAGGGGAGATGGGGAAGAATGGTTTGCTTGACCGGGTGGGCTTCGAGTGATGTGAATCTTCTCGCTTACTTCGGGCGAGACATATTTTTCGATGCTTGTGTGCTTCTTCCAACTTTGTCAATTTTCCCGGGGTTGATCCATACAATTTTTTGTGTAGTTTGTAATGGAGAGCGCCAGAATTGTAGCTTACAACAGCAGCAGCACATCGCGCTTGATAGGATTCTCTTTGTGTGAAATGGATGCGTTTGCCACAAGTTTTTTTTTTACAATGGCAGCATTGTAGTGCTCAACACAGTTGTGTACACTATACAGCAAGCTGCGACAGTGAATGGTAAGTGTTTGAGCTATAGATTTCAGCTTTTGTAAAATACCACTTTCTTGAATCTCCGGAATAAGATTTTTCTCATTTTCTTTTAGTCCTGTGCAAAAATAAGGAGCACAATGTTGGTAGTCTCCAAATATATGATTTGGACTATTCAAAATGTCATATTTTAATTTATCAATGAGCTCGTGCAGCTGTCCCGCCTCATTCATTCTACATTTTGCAGCTTTCGCCACTGCCCCACGTAGCTGCATACTTTTGGAACTGATTTTTTGTCGGAGATGAAATGGTCCATTCTTGCCGTTTTCCCACAAATCTTTCAACTTGTTAGAGTAGTTCCGGAGAAGATGATTACGGCACTCCAATTTTTGTACCGTCAAATTTCTATATGGACGAGCCTCAAAAGCCGCTTGTATACGCTACTGTCACCATCAGTAATGAGAGTACTGTGTCGTAGGCCATACATTTCTTCGCTCTTGCAAAAGGTCTCAACAATATTAGCTGCTTCCATACTTGACGAGCTTTGATCCTCTCGCCAATTTTTGAAACAAGTTTGTTTTTAAGGTTTTTTTTATTCTTCCAGCGCCCGGTCACAAAATGTACAATATTTTTTTTTAACTCCTATGTATAATACTTTCTTAGTCTTGTACCCCACTGTAGCATCCTGAAGGAAACAAAACCAACTGAAAACAGAGTAATAAAACGCCTAGTTATTGTTGTTAAAGGCACACAATTTTCGCAACAATGCTTGGATGCTTCTTGAAAATAAGAACCAAAGTAGTTTAGTATTATTAATAGCAACGAGACGAGTGTAATTTTTCACATGGTGTACAAATAGAGTATTGTATTGGCGCGCTAAAGCAAAATATGCTATGTTCAAATCTCATGTTTAGGTTTACATTTTGTATTCAGGCCGGGATAAAAATTATCTAGGTGTTTTGTACACTTTAAAATGTACATTACATTCTTTTTTAGATTTTTTTTATCTCAACGTCTTACTACACGCCCGGATTATACACATTATGTACTAATTCTGCTAGTGTGTTTGGTATGAGGAATGTTGAATATGGAGGAAGTGACCGGCACTTGCGCCCAGGGAAAGTTGGAAACTACTTGAGAAAATATACCCTCAGTACAGTCATTCAGGGATTCGAGCCCCTTTCTCTCCATCATTGGCAGTCTAGTATATTGTGTTACCTTTAGACCTTTCAATCACCGAATTGAGTTAGGGTAGTTTGAATACATTGTAACAGGGATGAGGTGAGAGGTTTATGGAAATATAACAGTAACATTTGCAGGATGATAATTATTCCCAGCGTAACTGGCTAGGTTTTGAACCCCAACCTCTTTGTTAACGTTGACCAATTCTAAACCAAGACTGATGTATTAGACCTCACGGGGATAATATTTAATTTGTTGTTTTAAATTTAAAATTCAGGCTTTTGGCATTGGTACGAGTACAATCTATTGTGGTTGTGTCTTGACTTGTAAGGTTGAACATTCTGAAACCTTAAAGTTATTGATTGACATTATGGCCTAATACAAATAAAATAATATTGGCTTTTCATATTTTATATTTATTTAGTAAGTTCAGGATAGAAATAACAAATTTACACCTAATCCAATCTATTTTACACTGTATTATGTCACCATCCCTTGCCACCCACATTAGTTTTATGACCAAAATTGACAAATATTGTATTGTAAACTATTATTAATGTTATTTAATAAGTATTGATAATATATATTAAAATTGACACCTATAGGTCACGTGACCTGACGGATGCATACATGAATGTATTATTATTATTATTATTATTATTATTATTATTAGCACCGCGTCTTACTACCCATTCGGGTTATACGCACTTACGCTAATGTGTAATGGTAGGGTGATTGTGAGATGAAATGAAGGACCTACAGTTTAACGTGGAATCCGAACCACGGTGGAGGCCTGGCATTCCTCACATTCACAAGATGTCTTGTCAGAGGTGAAGGAAGGGTTTGGTAATCAGATAAATATTTGCCGGGACCGAGGATTGAACCCCGGCCGCCAGCATAGAAGTCTGACACCTTACCCCTAGACCGCCAGGTCACCTATACATGAAAGTAGATCTATTAATTTAATTTTAATAGTGTCATCCTATGAAAACTTGACTACTCTCCACTGATTTTTGGAGGAATGACATCTAGAAGTCCTTTTTTCTTACTATATACCACTATATAGTAGATTTTTGATAAGAAAAATGGGTTCTCGGACAATAATTCCTACAAAAATCAATGTATGACACTTGTGTGGAGCGCTTTAGTTTACATTGAGAATTTCATACTACAACCAAACCTCTAAGAAATTAAGCGTTTTTTTTAATGTTATGTTGTTTATTAATATAAATTAAGAAGATTTGGATCTTAATTTTTTTTAAAGTTGGCCACCATTTTCATTAGAGCATATGAGTTTTCCGGTTAAAATATTAGCATATCTAATATTCTAAATTAAGAATAAATAGTTATTGTTGTCCATTGTTTTATCTGAGGTTGAATACGATATATTTTTTAACTGATTTATATTAATTAAGATCCTTGGTATTAAAGTATTGTTTTCCGAGTCCATGTAATCTGTATTTCCTAAATGGCTCTCTATGAAAATGTGGGTACACTTCATTAAATAATAGCCATCCTCATATTAGACCCATCAGAGTAATTAATATACCTGCATATGCGTACAACTCAATCGGTTATACAGGCTCGGTGTTAATAAATAAAATAAGTATAAAGAGTAGTTGGGTGCGTATCCTATGATAAGGAAATATGTAAAAACTATATCGCTTAAGCAACTTGAATTAAAAAAAAAACTATATGTAACATATATTATTACATTTTAAAGCCTAATATGTTCAAGTTTACTTTAAGACAGTTTTAAATTTTATTTTTAAATAACGTTATTTAAGTTGTTTTTAAATGGAAATATCCTAATGGCAAGTCAAGGAATTACTAGATCGCATAGATTAGAATGCAATGTATTTTAATTTTGTTTATAACACTAATAGAATAGGGATGAGAACGTTAGAATTTAGAGGAAGCGTACTTGAATTTGTGTATAGGAAGAATGGGAAATCCCTTAGGACTAGCTACCTCAGTACAACCGCCGGGATTCAAGACCCATCTTCTCCGTCACCGGCAAGCCAGCCAAGAGGAGACTGACACTTTTTACCACGCGATAAGTGGTGTGAATTTTAAGAGCCATTCTTAATTGTTTTTAATTTTATTAAAAATTATTTGCTCGTGTATTTTCTCTAAGCTTCCCTCCTCACCTGTCCTTGGTATTAATCCTCACTATTGCCCACGCTTAGCGTAATATTGGACAAATTATATAAAATATTATATCTTTAATATACGAGTGAAATAGTTTTAATGAATTTTTACATAGGGTCTATCATTTTATATATAAGTAGTTTTGCTTTTGTAATAATATGATTTCAAAACATTTTTAAATTTATGGTGGTTATAACATATTGCATGTTTAAAAACTCTTCGGATTTATATCAACTCCCATTTAAATGCCATTAATGTTTTAATAAAAATATAATTAATTTAACAGCTTATTATAAAAATGCAATTTACAAAGGTTATATTACTCTCTTACTCACAAACAGTTTTCATTATCAACGTGAACATGCTTTTTGTTGCGGTTCCCTCCCCCCTTTCTCACCTTACTATCCTTTAGAGCTTACCTGCATATTTACATTGATTGGACAGGGATAAGGAAGGTAAATAATATAGGAAAATTACCCCGATTTGTATGAAAGAAGAATGGAAATAACTTAAGGAAAACACGCTAAGTAAACCCGTCAGGGAATCAAAACCTGGCTTCTCCATCATCAGTACACCAGTTAGATTGATGTTTCTGAGCAGTTTAACTTAAGAAATCCATACCATTGTGCGTTAAACTATGGAACCAACTAAATAAATCAGTATTATGGCTTGTAAATGAGAAATAAAGTATTGATAGTAAAACTTACCACACCAGACAGTGAACTAAAGTTGGAACGATAAGAGCGCTTAGCTCTACTGCCATAAGCCACCACTGTTATTAATGTAACACCATCCACGTCAACTGCTCCTTCTTGTACAGCAAGTCTCGATTCTTCCTGAGCAGCCATCTTCATCTCTTCCATGGATGTCGCAAATAAACCATCACAAATAATGTCGTGATACTTACTGTAAGTTCGACTGCTCATACATGGCATGTTCATGGGTGCAGTAGTCTCTTCTAGATGAGCAAGACCACCTCCAACACTTAGCACGCCTGACACAGCTGAGGAATTGATTTCCATTCTTGATTTATCACATGGATCCTCTGTAAATATGTTTTTCTCTACTCCACAAACATTGCACCGAAAATGAAGACAGCTTCGCAGTCCACACCTTGATTCTTTGGTCAGTTCCATATTTTCTAATTTGCAGCTCAGTGGTCCATGTTCTGTCATTTTACTGAGCGATTTTAAAAAGTAAGAAAGTTCTACAATTCTTCTGCCAGCTATTCCAAATGTTATATTCTGGTTATGTTGATGTTCTGGGGTAAGGTTTTCTAATATTAATTCGTATTCATTAAGATTATATTGATTGTTGTCACTAGTTTCTTGCTGTACACAAACTGTTTGCTCTACTTCTACGGATATTATCTTTTAAGCTTCTCGATACTTTTTAAAATTCAAACCTCTCTGCTTTCTTTTTTTTGTGTGTGTGATCAGAAGGATGCTTTCTCCCATTCTTTTTCACCATTTGAAAAAAATTCGCAACAAATTATTTAGTACTACTAATAATACAACCTGTTCAGGTAAAAGATTATTGAAAGATAACCGAGCCCTCTCCCTTCACCCCTTCTGTATCCAACCAAGCGTACTTAATGGGGTTTTGACAGGAAAAGAATGGAAGTAAAGTGACCTATCTCCAATGTAGTATTAATTCGAATAGGTATGAAAATTGTTTTTTTGGGTTTATTCAGTTTTTTCATATATAAACACCCAATTATAATCGTGCTGTTGCAAGCGTAAACTAGTTGCGATTATGAATGCCTAGTTAAAAAATTAAGTTTCCTTCTCAATTAATAGTTTGAAGCGCAAACACATTTATTAATTTATATATAATTTTTTTATCTAATTATTCAATGATTTTATTAAATATTGGGTTGGCATTATTGTTTGGCATATTGATACCTTAGATTTGACACAATAAATATTTTATTATCATTCATGATAGTTGAGATATCATCAGAATAAGAATAACCTTTGGGTAAATGGGTGAAATGCGGGTTGCAGGTAGCCCCTTCAATTGTAAAGCTCCTTCTTAGTTAGGTTCGCTTCACTGGTCAAGTATTCTAGGGCGTCCCTCTCACAATAGACTGGATTGGTGATTACGAGGATGTCGGGGCGTGAAAACAAGTCGGGTATACTAAGTGTAATTTTTACTCAGTGGTTTTACCCTCTCCTTCCACGAAAATGTGGGTAAACTTTCTCTAAATTCAACATTCCTTATCCCTTATACGTTAGCTTACTTAATATATATGGAATGCTTATAACCGGGACAGGTGTTGGGACACAGGGGAAATGAAGATAATGATAAAATATGGACGAGAAAGATAGAATTTCAGAGATAAACTAGGTAAATTTGCATGTAAGAGAGGGATAGTTAATCACGCCGTGTAAAAGAAAATATTCATATAGAAAAAAAACATCCGTACTTAATACATTCTCACTAATCTTCTAAACACCTCCCTATCCTTGCATACTACCTCCACCTCAACAACATCCATAAACCGAGTCATACATACTCTGTTATTATTTGAAATTCTTCAAATTTCTCTTTTTCACACATTCGTCTACAGCATATATCAACGTCTTAAATGGCTTACTTTTTATTTTTGATCCCCACACTCTACCGTAATATATTTGTTTCGTCACTCGATCCACCCTCATCTTTTCAACATAGTCAAACCAACGAAACACGCTTCATTCACATTTACATATTGGATACTCTTCCAAACCAACATCCTACCCAGCACCCATTCAACTAATCACCGAGATGCATTCACCCGTCTGTCGATTTCAACATCTATTATTCCATTTGTAAGGAACACTCTGTCCTGATACACAAGATCATTCACATGCTCTTACAGTTGTTCATACACACATACACACTAAGCTGATAATCATTTCCTGATCCACCCTTATCAAACACTATCATATTAGTTTTGGAGACAGTTATTATAATATATATTATGCCTATAGCCACATTCAAACGATTCAAAGCATTCCTTAATTAACCTTCATGTTCTCCCATTAATACGGCATCTTCTGCATTGCAGCACTCTTCCATTCACATTGTCCATCCGCACACCAACCACGTCCTCACAAGCATCCGTCACACAACTTTCAATGAATATATTTAAAAAAAACCGGAGACATAAAAAGCCTGGTATAACATCCTGTTAGATGTCAATTCATTCGCTCAAAGCGCCACTCTCGCCCGTGCACATTTTACTTATATCATACACCACAATTATTGAATTTAATAATCATGTATCCACACCATACACTATTCCTTAACATATTCCTCCTAATCCCCCGAGACTACACTTTATCTAAATCAACTAATTCACAGTAAACTTTCCTCATAAATGCGATATATTTCTCACTCATTTGTTGCAATGCAAATATCTGGTCCATTCAACCTCTACATGATATAAAACCCCGTTGCGCCCCAAATTTTGTCCGCAGTTTTTTCACGCATCCTATCAACTAAGACTCTCCCGAAAACTCTGCCTGGAATACTTAACAAACTAAATGCCCTATAATTCACTCTTACTGCCTTAGAGCAAAGAAACAATGACAACATTATTCCCGTTATTATGAACATTTGAAATCCCAGAACACACATTGAACAACTCGCACAATCTGGGAAATAGTACCATGCCCAATAAATTACGCATTTTATTAGTTATCCTTTCTACACCAGCAACTTTTTCATTCTTTAAAACTTTGATAGCTTTAGCTTCATTAATTCTTTAATCCATCATAACATTTTTCTTATTTTCTGCTACTGTCTCTTCGTCATGGCTACACAATTGCTTAACATTTAATCCCAGATCATCTAGCCACGTTCATTCAGGATGCCATAAGTATTTACTTGCACTCCTTCTTTCATTCTATTTACTCATTTCCAGAACAGTTTATTTGCTTCAAAATTATGCTGCATCCTTTTTCTTTTATCTAATATAATTTGCTCTTAACTCTCCTTTACTACTTACTTTGAATTCATCTTTCCCTCTTTGTCTATGTCCCACAACCTCTTACGTCTGTTTAACTCTTCACAGCAATTATTCGTTTTTGTGTTTCTTTCTTTTCTTTCACTTGTTCATTCCATCAGGCATCTTTTTTAAGTTTCCCGCCTTTGAAGATCCACACACATCTTTCACGCACTCAACTACAGCCGCTCTTATTTTGTTCCAAGTTTTTTCAATAGCATTTGAATTTATTTCGGCATTACATTCATGCTCTTGTAAAGTTAATTTTTCGTCCAGCAATATTGCGCTTTCACACTTTTATTCTGCTGTTTTTCCCCTTTCACTCTTACTTGCTTAACACTCTTGCGTTGCTTCCTCACAACATTCTTACCTAATTCAACTACTGAGATAACTAGGCAGTGATTTTTTCACATTTAGCTCCACGTTCAGCTCTGGTATTCTTTACTAAACTACCCCGGTACAGATTTATATGATTACCAAACCCTTCCTTCACCTCTGACAAGACGTGTATTAATCACAACTTGTGAAAGTGGAGAATGCCAGGCCTCCACCGTGGTTCGGATTCCACGTTAAACTGTAGGTCCTTCATTTCATCTCACAATCACCCTACCATTACACATTAGCGTAAGTGCGTATAACCCGAACGGGTAGTAAGACGCGGTGCTAATAATAATAATAATAATACTTATTATAATTTATAATTAATATTACTATGAGATCACACCATTCCAAGAACATTAACATATAATAAAATATCGATTTATTAAGAAAATTGTTCTTATATATTATTAATAATAATACTACTGACTGATCAAGCTTGGGCAGGAACCAAATAACTAATATTTTGTTATTTGTTTTATTTGTAAAGGAGACACACTTTCAGAGTAACGTGTTTACTTTGGTGGTTGTCAAGTGTACGACAATGTATTAAATAATTCCCGTGAAATTAAACATTTAGTTTTTAACTGCCATAAAATATTAATATGAGTGTTTTTAATTCACCTCAAGTGCAAAGCTAGGAGAAAATAAATAAGTTATTTCCGAGTACCGAAAAAATCTACTAGAGAAACAAATTTCTATTAATTTGATAAAATCGAATCTTTGGATTGTTTGAGCGTTTTCGACAAATAATAAAACAGATAAAAAAATACAAGTTGGAACAGAACATGGATGTAGCTTTGACCGAGTGTATACACCTTGTCACTTGTTTTGTAAAATACAAGTTGGAACAGACCATGGATGTTACTTTGACCGAGTGTATACACCTTGTCACTTGTTTTGTAAAATACAAGTTGGAACAGACCATGGATGTTACTTTGACCGAGTGTATACACCTTGTCACTTGTTTTGTAAAATACAAGTTGGAACAGAACATGGATGTTACTTTGACCGAGTGTATACACCTTGTCACTTGTTTTGTAAAATACAAGTTGGAACAGAACATGGATGTTACTTTGACCGAGTGTATACACCTTGTCACTTGTTTTGTAAAATACAAGTTGGAACAGAACATGGATGTAACTTTGACCGAGTGTATACACCTTGTCACTTGTTTTGTAAAATACAAGTTGGAACAGATCATGGCTATAACTTTGACCGAGTGTATACACCTTGTCACTTGGTTTGTAAAATTAGAACAGTATAAAGCAAAAAGTATTATTATATTGTCCGAATGTATAGACATTGCCCCTTGAGCTGTAAGATGCTGACTCAGCTGTTAGGGAGCAACAAGTTTCAAGCTCAACTTGAAATGAAGAGCTGATTGTTATCACTATACTGGAGGAAGTCCACTTCAACAATGAAATAACAATAAGGCAAGTCTGTCTACTGAAGGATGAGTTGGGAGGTCGTGCCAGAACATTCTATTGTGGCAAATTAAGTTGCTGTTTCTTATAAACAATACTATATGGACATACACTCACTATATATAAAATCCTTGAGTCGGTATAGTTCGAGGTAGGTATCTCTACCTAGCACTGGTCTGAGTGCTGGTGAATGGTGCCTCGGAAGAAAATGATGTCGAAAAATTGAACACATTTATTTTAAGATACATTGGGTTCTTCTTGCGTTTGGAGATTCTGATGTTACGGAAATTCAAGAAAAAAACCTCCAGAATTAAGTAATTAAAAACCATAATTATTTTCATTTTCCAGAGTAACTCTGTGCTCCCGATAGCTCGGCGGGGGGGGCAGGGGGGGGGGGTAGTTGATACCACTCAACTTTTATTTTTTCCATGTCGTCGTGCCATATATTTCCCTTTCCTGGAGTAGACTGCCAGCTATGGCGGGGAGATCGGAGTTTGATTCTGGTCGGGTGGTTTTCCCTAAATGGTTTCCCATTCTTTCTCCAAGAAAATGTGGATACACTTCCTACAAATTAAATCTTTCTCATCCCTAGCTCATTATTGTAAATAGTACATACGCGTATAGCCTGATCTGGTAATAAAACGCAGTGCTTAAAAAACCATCACAATGAGTGTAGGCCTACCTCAAGTAATTTGAAATGTAAACTATCCTTCAAATCATTTTCATGGAAAGACGAGAGCCGCCAATTTGTTTGTAATGCTAATCCATTCAGAGATACAACATTTGATCAAAATCGTTAGAGCGGATTTTGAGAAAATCGATTTTACCTCTTTTTACCCTTCAGTAAACTACCCTTTTAAAGTTTGGTATCTAATTCCAAAAAATCCTTAGGGGGAACTTATGAAAACGCTAAGTACCAAGTCTTAGCATTATTGGTAGAATGGTTTAAGTTCTAGGCCAAGGTACAGACAGACAGACAGACAGATGGACACACAGACAGACAGACAGACGGACGGACAGACGGCATAGCGAAAACCACTTTCCGGTTTCAGAGGGTCATGAAACGTCGTTATTTATCAAAATCTCGATTTAAAATTCTTTTTTGACGATAACAATCGAGATAAAGTAAATTTAATATATTTTATTGGTTCATAGAACTTTTAAAATAAAGTGACAAATATATTTTATATTTATAAAATATTTATTTAAAACAATATAACTCTATTAAATTGATTTGATCATTATTTAGATTTTAACTAAATATTTTGTTGAGCTCAATCGAAATAAAATGGCATTAAAAAAAAGCTATTGAAAAATACTACAAAAATATTCTTCGTTCATTCAGAAGTCAGATACTGAAATATATAAATGTTAATTTAGTTTTAAAGAGGTGGATTGTTGGATACAACATTTAAAATAATTATATTTGTATAACTCAATGCTTTGAAATTATCTTCCATAGATATATTTGCTAGTTATTTTTAAATTTAAAATCTCATGGCCCCTGATAATTGATAAGGAATTGAGAGATTACTGCGGCCAAATTAGACTTAAACTACTTTATTTCTTAATTGTCCTTTCATAAACTTCGAAAAGGAAGATCAGATTATGTAACCTTTAAACTATACAGATTTGTTACTAAACGCGTCTGTAATTTTTTGTTGATATGGTGATATTCTGGCAGGAAGAGATATACATGACAATAATTACAAGATTTACTAAATATATTATAATATATTCATGCGTTAAGCTATGCAATCTGTGGGCTTAATTTTTGAATAATAGTATTAATGCAGATTAAATAATACTAATAATAGTGTAAATTTATGAATTCAATTTTATATCAGAATAAATTATCTCTTGTTTTCTTAACTGATTTTCTGTCAGAATTCGACTAGGGCCTATATCTTAGTCATCCTCGGTGGTCTTGGTATAAATTACTCGCCTCAGGACCCGATGGTCATGGGTTCAAACCCAGCCGAGGTCGACGTATTTTTCCTTCAGAGGGAAAGTAAAGCCATAGGTCCCATGTTGATTGTGGAATGTATGTAAAAATACCTAGCCTGGCAAAATTGGTTCGTCCTTTCACTCTCACTCAAAGAAACTCTTTTGTTCTGGTATGATCAGTCAGTTCAGAAAGTGCACGTTTATAACTCATATAAATACTATATTCCTTACTATATATTTTACTGCTCATCTTGAGAGTCTTGATCGGTTCTTTCTTGGAACAATTTGAATGCTCTAGTTCTCACCTTCTCAATATAATTAGAGTTCAGATTTTGATGTAATTACATATTATGATCCCTCCAGTATGAAACGTGGAAACAAAAATGTCGCCAAATTAGGCTGCTCAGGACTGCATTTTAGATTCAAATTGTTCTTATTTTCGAGGAGATTGAATAAAGTTACATATTTTGATTGTCTTTAATCGTAGTATTATTTTTATGTATGCACTTTCATAAAGGAATGTATTCAGTGAAGGGAAGGCAGAGAGAAAAGTCCAGGTATGCTGGACTAGAGTTACCGTAACGTAACTTGTGTCTGACGTTTCTTGTCCTGTTAAGGGGAGATAATGCGACGGCATTACAAACACGTCTCTCACACGGTGTGTCAATTTGTAAATACAAGATCACGAGTTATAAAAACTAAAAGGAATCTTGAATCTGATTAGCTCATTTTCACGTTGCTCTTTGGTCGGGAGAAGAAATGAATATAAAGCGGCAAAGCAAAAAACAAATGACGAAAACACAATCCAAAATTAATCGAGGAAATATAATTTGATGTCTGTCACAATAATATGACGCGTAGAGCAGCCAAACTTGGACAGAAAAAAATAGTTCTAGGGAACTAACTTTAAAAAATCTGGAGTGGTGTGACGTTCAGTTGTTTCCAAAGAGCCCACAAGAGTTGATATGAGGATTCAATCAAAGTTTGTAATGATATATATAATTTCTATAATCAGTTACATTCCAATTTTTTAAAGTCTTTAATAAATGGGGAAATTATTTCGTGTGAAACAATCTAATAATGCAATATAACTCGTTAAAGTAATTATTTATGTGTGTCTATTTAGAAAAGTGTTTCTCTATTACTTCTTTAAGAACTTTAAAGCTATAAAATTAAATTTCGTTTAAGTATGATTTATATGTGTAGGCTGTAGGCTATTATTAACGTGGGAAAGAAGTTTTATTCGCTATTATATATTTTCACATTATTACGTATTTTATAACATATTTTAACTGATTTTGCTACATATTTATGTACTGTACATATTAAAGGTTAATACTACATAACAATCTGATCTCTAATAATAGTAGTTCACTGTGACACGCGTTACAATTGACTTCGTCTCTTCACTTATTACTGCTCAGAATATAAAAGTAATATAATACCCTTGAAATCGCCAAATGGGACCAAATCAGAGACAATAACGCCCTTATAGCTTGACTAAGAAATCTAGCATCACCTCCAAGATTTGGAGCTTAATGATGTGACAGAATGGTGGAAAATCAAGCCTCGCTAAATAATGGAGGCAAGTTTGCCGAACTGTACCGTTGCGAGACGTAAATTCTCAAGAAGTAGACCTACGCCATTCATCAACGTGGCTTAAATGACAAAGTCACTAAGCTGTCTAATGCTCCTCTTTATGTAATAACTTGAACACACAAAGGCTCTTTGGCTTGGGAGCATTGGGGAAGTATAAAATAAATGTTCATATTAAAGGGTGTTATTTATCTGTTACTAAACAATCTAAACTATGACGTAGTGTACAAGAAAAATTTGTAATCGTATTCTATTAAAAAAATATATTGCCAGAATAAATCAAACAATATTAATCGCATCATATATAGAGTTAGACATTTAAAGCTAATAGTTTTATCTACTTAGTTACACGAAATAGCTGCGGCAGTAGACGAGTGGATAATTTTTGAGACCCCGATGATTTGGATCTTGGTTATAATCCTGGCCGAGTGTAGACAGGATAGTTTTTCCTGGAGGGTGTCCAACTTTACTTACATTCAAATGAGGGTATACTTACCCCAAATTCTGCATTCCTCGTACTGCCCAGTTAGTTTGTGAGGATGGATAGCCCGGGCGGCGCGGCGATTTGGTGAGTAGCGAATCACAATAAAACTATTTCATCTATTGTTTTGTTTGATCACAAAGGTTTTTTTCTAAAATTAAAAGTTGCTGTAGTGTATATATCCTAGTAATTTTAGTGTTATAAAAACATGAATTTGTAATGTTTTAGTGGAATGAGCGTGTAAAGAAACTTAAGTAAATACACTCTCAGTAGACATGACCGGAACTCGAACCCTGGTGTACCCGTCAACGGAACTCTAGTCTACTGCGAGAGTAGCACCTTAGACCATGTGGCACCGAAGCAGGTATTTGTAATATTAATTGTTTCTTAGGTGGGGGGAATGAGAGGTAATTTGGGTAGATAGTCTAAAGCAGTGGTTCCAAACCTGTGGGGCAAGAATTACTGCCAGAAGGGACATGGGACAGTTTAAAAATAACGTTCAGAATCATAAATAATAAGACACTTTGTTATATAAATTACTTTTCAAGTTTATTAAGGTAATTATTTCTTGTGCTATTGGCAACACCGCCTACCATTTGTAATAAATTCGGTGACCAGAAAATAATGTGCATGGACGTGTTTATTTTCAAGTTCACAAGCCTCGGTTCACCTAAAGTTATCCTCTCTACCCTCCACCCAGTTCTCCTCTCTACCCTCCACCAAGTTCTCCTCTCTACCCTCCACTCAGTTCTCCTCTCTACCTTCCACTCAGTTCTCCTCTCTACCCTCTACTCAGTTCTCCTCTCTACCCTCCACCCAGTTCTCTTCTCTACCCACCACCCAGTTCTCCTCTCTACCCTCCACTCAGTTCTCATCTCTACCCTCCACCCAGTTCTCATCTCTACCCTCCACACAGTTCTCCTCTCTACCCTCCACCCAGTTCTCATCTCTACCCTCCACCCAGTTCTCATCTCTACCGTACACACAGTTCTCCTCTCTACCTTCCACTCAGTTCTCCTCTCTACCCTCTACCCAGTTCTCCTCTCTACCCTCCACTCAGTTCTCATCTCTACCCTCCACCCAGTTCTCATCTCTACCCACCACCCAGTTCTCCTCTCTACCCTCCACTCAGTTCTCATCTCTACCCTCCACCCAGTTCTCATCTCTACCCTACACACAGTTCTCCTCTCTACCTTCCACTCAGTTCTCCTCTCTACCTCTACTCAGTTCTCCTCTCTACCCTCCACCCAGTTCTCTTCTCTACCCACCACCCAGTTCTCCTCTCTACCCTCCACTCAGTTCTCATCTCTACCCTCCACCCAGTTCTCATCTCTACCCTCCACACAGTTCTCCTCTCTACCCTCCACCCAGTTCTCTTCTCTACCCTTCACACAGTTCTCCTCTCTACCCTCCAACCCAGTTCTCCTCTCTACCCTCCACACAATTCTCCTCTCTACCCTCCACACAGCTCCCCTCTTAACCCTCCACTCAGTTCTCCTCTCTACCCTCCACACAGCTCCTCTCTTAACTCTCCACTCAGTTCTCCTCTCTACCCTCCACCCCGTTCTCCTCTAACCCTCCACCCAGTTCTTCTCTCTACTCTCCACCCCATTCTCCTCTCAACCCTCCACACAGTTCTCTTCTCTACCCTCCACACAGTTCTCCTCTCTACCCTCCAACCCAGTTCTCATCTCTACCCTCCACACAGTTCTCCTCTCTAACCTCCACCCAGTTCTCCTCTCAACCCTCCACCAGTTCTCCTCTCTACCATTCACCCAGCTCTCCTCTCTACCCTCCACCCAGTTCTCCTATTTACCCTACACCCAGTTCTCTTCTCTACCCTCCACCCCGTTCTCTCAACCCTCCACCCAGTTCTCCTCTCTACCCTCCACCCAGTTCTCCTCTCTACCCTCCAGCCCCGTTCTCCTCTCACCCTCCACCCAGTTCTCCTCTCTACGCTCCACCCAGTTCTACTCTCTATCCTCCTCTCTACCCTCCACCCAGTTCTCCTCTCTAACCTCCACCCAGTTCTCCTCTCTATCCTCCACCCAGTTCTCCTCTCCACCCTACACCCAGTTCTCCTCTCTACCCTCCACCCAGTTCTCCTCTCTACCCTCCACCCAGTTCTCCTATTTACCCTCCACCCAGTTCTCTTCTCTACCCTCCACCCCGTTCTCCTCTCAACCCTCCACACAGTTCTCCTCTCTACCCTCCACCCAGTTCTCCTCTCTACCCTCCACCCAGTTCTCCTCTCAACCCTCCACACAGTTCTCCTCTCTACCCTCCACCCAGTTCTTCTCTCTACCCTCCACCCAGTTCTCCTCTCTACCCTCCACCTCGTTCTTTTCTCTACCCTCCACCAGTTCTGTTCTCCACCCTCCACCCCGTTCTCCTCTCTACCCTCCACCCAGTTCTCCTCTCAACCCTCCACACAGTTCTTCTCTATACTCTCCACCCATTTCTACTTTCTACCTTCCAACCCAGTTCTCCTCTCTACCCTCCAGCCAGTACTCCTCTCTACCCTCCACCCAATTCTCCTCTCTTCCCTCCACCCAGTTCTCCTCTCTACTCTCCACACAGTTCTCCTCTCTACCCTCCACACAGTTTTCCTCTCTACCCTTCACCCAGCTATCCTCTCTACCCTCCACTCAGTTCTCCTCTCTATTTTCCACCCAGGTCTCCTCTCAACCCTCCACACAGTTCTCCTCTCTACCCTCCAGCCAGTTCTCCTCTCTACCCTCCAGCCAGTTCTCCTCTCTATCCTCCACCCAGTTCTCTCTAACCTCCTCACGTGCAACATCACCTAATCTTCAACCCTGACTCTCATAACAAACTAAACAGCGTTGTCGACTCGAAGTGGAAAGTTATTTTCGGCGAGCTCTGTAGAACATCAAACCCAATATCCAAGAACTGATTAAAACAACAGTGACAGCCATCACGATAATCTTAGGCCATCTTATTCTGACAGTGTTACACCGAGTCTTGTATTAAATTCAATATTTAATCTCCATAGCACATAAGTTCAGATATTAATTAATAATATAAACATGGAAACAAAAATAAATAGAGCTCTATTAATTCAGCTTGATTCAATGTAGATAGAAACACTGTGTACTGTCAACTCCGTGGAGTGCAACTTCACTGCCACTGAATATTTATTACAAGTGTACTGTTCCGGGATAAGTTGGTGTTGTCCTAGTTCTATGCTCAATTGATGGTTTATTTTAATAAATCTAAGCTTAATCCTCACGTCTAAGATAATTTTTAAAACATCTTTTTAGATAACGTCATCGTTTTTTCTGTTTGTCTATTCCTGTTTCAAATAAAGGTTTTGGGATCTTTATATTCCGCTCACTTTGAATTAAATGTTTATTACAAGATACGACGTAAAAGAAATAAGCTTGTTGGGTTGGAATGTAATTACTGCTGGAAGCCGAGTGATCTGAAGAAATTAACCGGGTGTTCTTACAGTCGCTAAAAGCTTCCCAATCTCCCAGCTCGCCGGCCTCCAGTGGGAAAGGTCAAACCATTTAAAGGGCTCCAACAATTACATTGCAAGAGGAAAATGTGTTTTTTTGCAATAAAGTGGAAATAGTATTGAAAATAATAGATTCATTTCACTAGACAAGCAATTTATATGTCAAGACAACTAGTTTGAATTGCCTGTGATGATTAGAGGATAGGGGTTCAGACCCACCCGTTCGTAGTAATAATTTCCCATTTTCACTCATACAAATATAGATAGGATACTTTCTTCCCAAAAACCCCCTCTTCATTTCCCATCCAAATAGTAGTTAGGAACACGATATCCTGGAAGGTAAAAAAATTGGGAAAACAATTTTGGAGCCTAAT
>JBCFYV010000799.1:109099-111599 GCA_039000515.1 Timema cristinae
ATTCAAGGGGAAAGGGCTTGTCCACATATTAATGTCACTGCCCTACCAAGAAAAAGGGGGCGCCCCCACACTTACAGCATTGTCCTTTTCAAGCGAAGCTTGTCTCAAAAAATTTACATGTCACCCCCCCTATCCAAGCAGAAGGGCTGTCCCCCACAAATTAAATTTCCAAAAAAAAGCGGAAGCTGTCTCACATTTTACATGTAAAACGCCCAAATCCAACAGAAGGGCTGTCCCCCACATTACATTCTTTGGGCCTTTTCAAGCGGAAGGCTTGTCTAAAAATTTTTACTTTCACGTCCTACCCAAAGGGAAAAAGGGCTGCCCCCCACATTTCTTTTCATTGCCTTTTCAAGCGGAAGGCTTGTCTAAACTTTTTACATGTCACCCCCCTTTTCCCAAAACAAAGGGGCCCGCCCCCACACTTCAGTCATTGTCCTATTCAAGGGGAAGGCTTGTCTCACATTTTTAAATTTGTCACTGTCCATCAAGCAGAAGGGTCCCCCATTTTTACATGTCTTTCCCCCTTTTTCAAGCGGGCTTGTCTCACTTTTTTACATGTCACGTCCTATCCAACAGAAGGCTGCCCCCCCTTTTTACATGAAATTGCCCTTTTTCCCAAGGGGAGTTTGTCTCCATATTTACATTCATTGTCCTATCCAAGCGGGATTTTTGATTCACAAACACTTCATTCACTGCCCAATCCAAGCAAGCCTGTCTCACACTTTACACTCACTGTCCTATCCAAGCAGGAGGCCTGTTTCACACTTTAAAACCGTCCTGTCCCCCCCCAACGGGAGAAGTTTCACACATTTTACATGTCACTGTCCTATCCAAGCAGGAGTTTGTTTCACACATTACATTAAATGCCCCCTATCCAAGCAGAAGGTTTGTCCCCCACCCTTAATGCCCACGTCACCCCCCAAGCATGGAGATCCCACATCCACTGTTCTGACAAGAGCGATGTCAACCTAAATAAGATAATAAACATATAATAATAAAGTACAGGTCAGGAGACTCAAAAATTATTTTATTAAATATTTAGTAAAACTGGATAAATGTTTGAACATTTAAAGCATTATTAAGATAAATAGTTAATGCCAGATAAAAAATTTTTTAAAAATGTTAATACAACTTGGTTTTTTTAATATTTACAATAATATGCAAATATGAAAGAGCTATTGTTTATTTACATGCTAAAAAATTACATTCTCTATAATATTTCTAAGGAAATCTACATGAGGGCTGAGGGGGTCTCAACTTTAAAAAACCCGCAATATACCCACTCTTTAATTCTGGGAAGGGATTTTCGAATAGAAATATTTAAATGGTAGGCCAACGTTGGGGGTTTTTTTCATGTTGCTCATACATTCCCACCTTTAAATTTAAACAACTATAATCCTTACCTCTTAAAAATAGACTGTCATTAATAGTGTTTTTTTTATAGAAGGAGTTTGATAATATATTTGATGGCCTGTGTCAACAAGTTTGGACTGTGAATTTTTTTGGAGAAAATTAAATTGTTGCCAGTATTAATTCTCATTAGAAATATGATGTACTAAGAGTGTTGCCCAATATTAGTCTCACATAGCCATGTGGGGGTGTTGTTACGACTATTGTATACCATTACTATCCCAGAATTAATGTTTACCGATAACCAACAACACGAGTTTAATGCATTATCTCATTTACTCCACTGATACAGTAATATATTTTAATGAATGTGAAATGAACGATAAACATTATTTATTAGACTCACGGCAGCGAAACCCATATTTTTGCGCCACCCACATCGGTAATGTCCCATAAAATCCAAACTTACAATTAGTAGATGCGAATTGGATCCTGTCCCATGTTAATTCTGGCATTCCCCTATCGGAGTGACAACGAAGCATAACTCAGAATGTGGGGTATTTCTCTTCTCCATCTCTTCTAAGTGATATGTGATCCTGCCCAGTAAATCTGGCATCCCTATCGATTGGACAAGGGAGCAGTACTCCAGAAATGTGGGTATTTCTCTCTCCTCTTTGTCTAATGTGATATTTGTGATCCTGTCCAGTTAATTCTGGCATCCTATCGAGTGACATCGGTAGCAGTACTCAACTGTGGGTTATTTCTCTCTCTCTCTTTGTCTAATGTGATATTGTGATCCGTGTCCAGTTAATTCTGGCGTCCCAAATTGAGTGACAACGGATCATACTGCTCAGAATGTGGGGATTTCTCTCTCTCTCTCTCTGTCTATTGTGATAATTGTACCTGTCCAGTTAATTCTGTCTGGCACCCTATCGAGTGACAACGTGAGCATACTCAGAATGTGGGGTATTTCTCTCTCTCCTCTCTCTTTGTATAATGGTGATACTGTGATCCTTGGTCCAGGTTAATTCTGGCAATCCCTATCCGAGTGACAACGGGAGCAGAACACAGAATTGTGTATTTTCTCTCTCTCTCTGTCTAATTGTGGATATTTGTGATCCTGTCCAGTTAATAACTGGCAACCCTA
>JBCFYV010000799.1:116599-204137 GCA_039000515.1 Timema cristinae
ATAGAAATTCCGATGATATTTTAATTAAATAGGTCTAGAAAGAGCACGTTAGATACTCAAATATAAAATAAATAACTCTAATCTCTCCCTTGTAGTTTTGATCCTTGAAACTAAATAGTATTAATTTAACTTTAATTAATTTAGCATTTAATGATTATTGTACACGGGCCGACAAATTGCAAGTGCTAATATATTTTTTGGGAACAATAAATACTTATTTTACATCGTAATCACATTCATGTAAAAGTGTAGGTCGAAATTACCAAACGTTATCCATCAAAGATACACAGATATGAATGATAGAGTTTAATATTATTTTTTCAAAATAAGGTATAAGGAATGTGCCACAACGTGCATGTGCCCATCCCGCTGCATTTAGTAATGAGTATGAATTATGAAATTCTCACTAGGTTCATACTAAGCCTGAGATACATATTTTATCAACTTGTTTTTTACACCATCAGTGACAAGTCCACACATCATCATGATGGACAAACCCGACACATCATCATGTGACAAGCTCACACATCAATAAGTGGCAAGCTCCACACATCATCATGTACAATCTCACACATCATCATGTGAGCAATTCCACACATCTCATGTGACAAGCTCCCTCATCATCATGTGACAAGCACCACACATCCTCATGTGACAATCTCCACAAATCATATGTGACAATCTCCACAGCATCATCATTATATTTAGCCACACTGACACACCTGTCCACTGTCACATTCAAGCAGAATAGTAGTAAGTGAAGTGCCATCACTTCCTGGCCCTATTCAACTCACTAGTTACCTCATAAGCTATAATGCTATGGAAAATGCAATGATTATCTAGAAGCAGCCACTAATTTCGTGCAAAGATGGGTGTGTACAATCTTAACGTATTTTATTGAATCATTAAATTGAAATATGAACGACACAAAATTAATTACCAGAGTTTTGACTTATTGAACTTTTACATACTCTTATTTTGAAAGTGGGTAATAATCACTCGATAAATGCAAAAATTTCTTTAAATTAACGTTATTGCTTTAACAATTACTAATTAAATATAGATAGTGGATGCTTAAAATGAATAAACATTGTAAAATAACTTAACTACAAACATAAAACAATGAAAAAATCTCGCAAAATTGAAATTTGTATAGCAATCTATATATTAAATTTATCTTTGAATAGTCAATATTAAAAAACTGCGTGTAATTTGTCTGAAATTATTTTGTTTGATAATTTGTATTAATTATATTATTTATTTAAAATTTTTACGTTAAGAAATTTTAATTTCATCTTATATGTTGTAGAATGCATTTTCTGTATGTTAATTGACCTCCCAGCTTATCATATTTTCCCTTAATTTACGTTCTGTTATAAAAATATAGAAATTCCATAAAACCTATTGAGTAGTTTATAAACACTCAAAAAGACATAATTGCAAATTAATTAAATATTCAGTAAATTTTGTAATAAATTATCTCTACTAAATAATTAGGAGTTCAAAAGTGGATAGACTGGTTTGTATAACGTATAAGGTTATCCCTCGATACCATATTGGCACCATTTTAAAAATAGTGAGCCATACAATATGTGTCCCACAACAAACACATGCAACCGTGAATGCTCTGGCAGTGTTTCTGAGACACGATGTAGCTCCAAGTGCCCGTGTGCTGTGTGAAGCATTTATAAATAGTTTTATTTGTAGACATCTAACAAACGTAACACATCATTTTTAACTTATATACAATTAAATTATGACATTGAAGGAGAAAGAAATTTCTGGACTGATTTAAGAAGCGAGGGCAGGCAACACCTAATAATAAGTTAAACAATCTAAAACTTAATTGAGTACTTTACGTGCTCTATTTGGAAAAAATACAAGCTTATAACTACTTTTGTAAAAAGAAATTAAAATAGTTTGTTAAATGGAGCCTTGATAACAATTTCAATATAAAAATCAATATCGATCGTCATTAGGAACTGGTGGAACTGTAGTCCAATGTATTCCATTGAACATGTCCCATGAGCTGGTTTCAACAACTGTTTAAGATTGTCGATTAAATAAAACTATAAGGAAATCAGACGACAAACAAATCATTTAAAAAAAATCGAGATTTGATAACTTTACCAGGAATAAATTCCGCTCCAAGAAGAAGGCCTAAACAACAGTTGCCGTCCCCCTAACACGCTCAAAAACATTAGAATAATTATTAAGCTGAAGCGACGTATCAAATATAGAAATAAAATTTGAAAATGTCAAAATTGAGTTTTCTGCTAATAAAAAGAAAAAATACCTTTAACCAAAGAACAAACAATAACAGTTTATTGTGCTAAGCCATTAAAAAGTAAAAGATACTAAGTAGTGTGCACGTCACCAACAGTGGCAATATTCTCTGTCCTTCTGCAAGTGTACTCAACACCAAAGAAGGTTTGCAGGGACAAATAGCTTTGGCATATTGGAGGGAGACTTACGATGGTGAAAGAAGGAACCAGGAGCTTAGTGCAAGACTGTGACAAGTCCTCATGAAATACGTGCGGGAGCTTAGGAAAGGCCAAACCATGAATTTATTGTGTGAGCATGAATGTAAGGGATATAAAACGTTTGGACTTCAATTAAAAAGGTTGCCGTTTTCCCAATGCCCAACTAATGGGATAAGAATGGTCAACCAACAAATATATTATTATAACGTTTAAATACTCCATAACAACCATAGTGTGTGTTAAATAATGAAATCCTATATCATTATTAAAATGGGTAGTAATTATAAATAAATAGCAGTGGTGTCCCTATTTCCAATTTATTGTTTCAGAGCTAATAAATCCTTAAGGTGTCCGTATTGCTTTGGCCTACTGTATATTTTATTTTTGTGAGAAGTTGAAAGTGTTCTTTTGCAAAATAAAGAACTCTCACATTTGTTCCCTATCTTGGCAATATTTCAGTTTTTGAGATGAAAGCACGTATAGATTTGATATGCATCTAGAGCGCTGGGAAATACTTCAAACTGACACTGCTTACATTAAATTAGTTGAACATACCGGATAAACACAACACAATAAACTTCATAGCAAATGCTATTGCTTACTTTTCCATTTCGTAGATAAAAAAATTAATAAAAACTGGAATTTCCTTTCATATATGTGTTAAATCAGTAAATATATAAAAGTTTCTACAAGTAATTTTACAAAATTAGATAAGTTACCCGTATTGGTGGGTACAAGTCTAAAAGCGCCACTCACTATTTTAGCTTGCATTGCGTGATAGGATAAAGGACCTAAGCCTGGTAGGGGGGACAGGGAGGGGTTTCCATAATGGGTAAACACTCTTCTCTACACTAATGTGGGTGCATGTCTTCTAATGAGTGTATCTCCTCATTTATAACTCCATCAGTGAAGTTAATATATGATTAATAGCCCAAATGGAACAACAGCGCATGAGGCACGTCCAGCCCCTCCTGTTACAAACTAGCGCACGACAAGCCATCCCTCCTCCTGTTTACATCTAGCGCATGACACGCCCACCCCCTCTGAACATCTAGCGCATGAGCACGCCCAAGCCCCCTCCTGTTACAAACTATCGCACGAGCACCCCCAGCCCCCATCCTGTTACAAACTAATACTAGCGCACGAGCACGACAGCCCCTCCTGTTACAAACTACGCCGAGCAAGCCCTACCCCCTCCTGTTACATCTAGCGCATGAGCACGCCAGCCCCTCCTCCTTTACACACTAGCGCATGAGCACGCCCAGCCCCCGTCCTGTTTCAAACTACGCATGAGCCACCCCATCCCCCTCCTGTTACAAACTAGTCCGCATGAGCACAGCCCAGCCCCCACCTGTTAACAAACTAGCGCATACAACGCCCCAGCCCCCTCCTGTTACAAACTAGCGCATGCGCAACGGCCCCAACCTCCTCCTGTTACAAACTAGCGCATGAGCACGCCCCGCCCCCTCCTGTTACATTTAGCGCATGAGCACGCCCGATCCCCCTCCTGTTACATCTAGCGCATAGAGCAAGCTCCATCCCCCTCATGTTACAACTAGCGCATGAGCACGCCCAGCCCCCTCCTGTTCCAGCTAGCGCATGAGCACGCCCAACCCCCTCCTGTTACAAACCTAGCGCACGATGCACGCCCCGCCCCCCTCCTGTTAACAAACTACACCCGAGCCTGCCCAGCCCCCCTCCTGTTACAACTAGCGCATGGAACACGCCCAGCCCCCACCTGTTACAACAGCGCATGACACGCCCATCCCCCTCCTGTTCATCTAGCGCATGAGCACTAGCCACACCCTCTGTTACAAGCTAGCGCAATGAGCACGCCCACCCCCATCACAGTTACAAACTATCGCATGAGCACGCAGAGAGCCCAGTCCCCCTCCTGTACAATCTAGCGCATGAGCCACGCCCAGACCCCTCCAGTTACAAACTAAGCGCATGAAGCACGCCCAGGCCCCCTCTGTTACAGACTAGCGCACGGAGCACGCCCAGCCCCCTCCTGTTACAAACTAGCAATTGAAATATTGGTTGCATAATCTCACAAGTATTCATATGAAAATACAATATACTTATTTCTTGTGTAGTTTGATAGGAGTGATCTTGTTTCACTGTCAGAACAATGTTAAATGTCCTTATAATATATTTCATGAACAATAATTTACTATAACATGTTATACTTTCTGGGTGGATAGAAACCGTTACCACCCACTTTGGAGGCTGATCGATTGATATTTTGCTTACATTATAATCATTTGGGGCTCGAATCCTAGCCGAATTTACTGGCATGAGTCCAAAAATTACCAAAGTCAATAACGTGTTGCCAAACAGCTTGGAGCCTTGGGTTCAAATCCCACAGGGTTTAATATTTAATTATTGGTAAATTGTAGGTTGTGTGAGCTGGATATTTTTATTTTTATTAGGCTAATTTTAAAGTGGGTTTGATATATTTGAGTCGTGCTAAATGGTCATGTAAATACATCAATAATAAAATATTTATCGAGCAGATTCTCCCAGATGGTTTTTGCATAGTCCGTGAAAATATCGGCAATTTTCCACATCCGTGATTTTTTTCAATTTGAATTGTAAAGAAGTCAGATAGCCAAAACACGGATGCCAAGCTAAGTGAAAAGATTCAATATATCTCTGATGATCTTGCACGAACCGTCTTAATGAAAAAAGGCAAATGTACTCTGGAAAGACTAAACACAGGAGTTTGGAAACTTAATTATGAATCTGTCCTAACCTATCGAGAGTATTAGTGTTGTGTTTCAGATCATTAGTTAGTGCAGGTATATGGGGCTTGGGATTTAATTATAAATGGTTTACTGAACGAAAAATACTATAATCAATCTTACTATGTATGTACCAGTTAACTAATTTTAATAATCTTCACTACAAATTACCACGATGGTTAGAGACGAAAAAAATTGGTATAACTAGATTTACGAAAACAATCTTTAGTTCGTCAAAACTGAATTCCAAAACACCGAGAGTTATTCATACGCAGGTGCATATTCTTTAATGTATATTTCAAGTAATATAAATATAATAAAAATATCAATAGTACTCATTGATATAAACCAAACTTCCAAATGTATTATCATGAAGTGTATAAGCAATATATATCTTGCTATAAGTTTATAATATAAAATTTTCAATATTATTAGAACCAATAAACTCTGGAAACTGTTTGCTCCATAATAATATGTTTATCCGTTAATGACTAGATCAATATACTGATCTAGTCACTACAAAGATACTAGAGAAAATATGTTTATCCAAGTATGGCTAGATCAATATACAATCTGTCACTAACAAATATTACTAGAGAATAGATGTTTATCCAATCATGAATAGATCAATATACTAATCTTGCCACTAACATATAATAAGAAATCAATAATGTTTAACAATGTGTGTCTAGATAAATATACTCTATTGTCACGTACAGATAATACTAGAGAATAGATGTTTATCCAAGTATGGCTAATCATATACTAACTTGTCACTACAAATAATACTAGAGAATAGATGTTTAACCAAGTATGGATAGATCATATACTATCCTTGTCACTACATATATTACTATAGAATAGAAGTTTATCCAATTATGTAAAACAATTAGACTATCCTTGTCACTACAAATAGTACTAGAGAATAGAGTTATCCATGTCTGGCTAGATCAATATACACTACGTGTCACTTACAAATAATACTGAGAATTAGCTGTTTATCCAAGTATGTATAAAGATCAATTACTATCGTTGTCACTACAAATATTACTAGAGAATAGATGTTTATCCAAGTGTGGCTTAGAGACAATATGCTATCTTGTCACTACAAATATTACTAAGATAAGATGTTTCTCCAAGTATGTATGGTCAATATACTATTCTTGTCTACTAAAATATTACTAGAGAATAGATGTTTATCCATGCTGCGAGATCATATACTATATTGTCACTACAAATAATACTGGCGAAAAGATGTTTATCCAAGTATGGCTAGATCAAGTATACTATCTTGTCACTACAAATATAACTATAGAATAGATGATTTTCAATCATTAATTGATCAATATACTATCTTGCCACTAACAGATAATAAAAGATAGATGTTTATCCATGTGTGCTAGATCAATATACTCCTATTGCACTACAAAATAAAACTAGATAATAGATGTTTATTCCAAGTATGGCTAGATCAATATTACTATCTTGTCACTACAAATACGACTAAGAATAGATATTTATCCAAGATTGCTAATCAATATACTAATTCTTGTCAATAAAGAAAATACTAGAAAAAGATGTTTATCCAAGTATGGCTAGATCAATATACAATCTTGCCACTTACAAATACTACTAAGAGAATAGATGTTTTATCCAAGTATGAACTAAAACAATATACTATCTTACACTAACAAAATACTACTAGAGAATAGATGTTTATCCAAGTATGACTAGATCAATATACTAGTCTTGTCAATAAAGAATAATTACTAAGAATAGATGTTATCTATCAAGCTATGGCTAGATCAATATACTATCTTGCCACTGACAAATACTTACTAGAGAATAGATGTTTAATCCAAGTATGACTAGATCAATATACTATCTTGTCACTACAAAGTACACTAGAGAATAGATGATTAATCATCCAAGTTATGACAAGATCAATATACTAATCATGCCACTACAAATACTACAAGAAATAGGATGTTTTATCCAAGTATGCTAGATCAATATACTATCTTAGCCACTGACAAATACTACTAGAGAATAGAATGTTTTTCCAAGTAATACTAAATCAATATACTATCTAGTCACTACAAAATTACTAGAGAATAGATGTTTACCACAAGTATGGATAGATCATATACACTCTTGCACTAACAGATAATATAGAGAATAATTTTCTATCCTAGTTAACTAGATATAATACATCTTAGAAATTGATGTTATCAAATAATACTTTTCCACGTGCAAATATTAGCATAAGTGTCCACTGCTCACTAAGTATGATGGATTCGCGACCAACTTAAGTGAACGTACATCCATAAAATATGATTATCGACATTTTTTAGATTCTACTGCGAGCGATGACCTACACTTTGTCGGAACTAAGATTAAGTCACAAACACGACCTGGTTGGTAACTGACATGCCGTCTCCCTACATCCACCACCCAATCGCAAATGGTTGTGAGGGGCGGGGAGGGGGGAATGCGATGCTACAGTGCGCTATGGACGTCACTAGGGTCACGCGACTTTCAATACCAACACACAGTCAGGAAATACACACCAATTTAAATACAATGTGTGTTACGAAAGCTCGAGGGGAAGGGGGTGAACATTATGGCAATACACAATACTTGCTATTTTCAAACAGTTTTTTTTTTCTTTTACCCGTTCAGATATCTGTGATTCATAACACTAATTTGGATAGGAATTGAGAAAGAGTAGAATTTGAAGAAATGTATCCTATCTATTATTTGTTATAAGTGAAAATAGGGAAATTATTTACTACGAACGGTGGTCTTGAACCCCTGAATCCTCAATCAATCACAGCTATTCAAACATTTGATCTATGGACATATAAATTGCTTTCTAGTGAAATTGGAATCTATTAATATTCAATACTAATTACACTTATTGCAAAAAACACATTTCCTCTTTGCAATGTAATTGTTGGAGCCCTAAAGGTTTGACCCTTCCCCACTGGAGGCCGAGCGAGCTGGAAGCATTGGGAAGTCTTATAGCGCTGTAGAACACCCGGTAAATTCTTTCAGATCACTCGGCGTCCACAGTAATACATCTCACACCGCCAAGCAAGCTTATTTCTTTTACGTCGATCTTTGTAATAAACATTTAGTAATTCAAAGTTGAGCGGAAAGAAAAGATCCCAAAACCTTTATTGAAACGGGAATAGTCAAACAGAACGATGACGCTATCTAAAAGATTTTTAAATTAAATCTTAGACTGAGATTAAAGCTTAGATTATTAAAATAACCAACAATCGAGCATAGAACGAGACCAACACCAACTTATCCCGGAACAGTACACTTGTAATAAATATGCAGTGGCAGTGAAGTTGCACTCCACGAGTTGACAGTACACTATGTTTCTATCTATCATTGAATCAAGCTGAATAATAGAGATCTATTTATTTTGATTCCATTAATTTATTATTTAATATCTGAACTTATTGCTATGGAGATTAAATATTGAATTAATACAAGACTCGTGTAAACACTGTCAAATAAGATGCCCTAAATTATCGTTATGGCTGTCACTGTGTTTAATCAGTTCTTGGATATTGGGTTTGATGTTCTACAGAGCTCGCCGAAATACTGTTCGCACTTCGAGTCGACAACCGCTGTTTTAGTTTGTTATGAGAGTCCAGTGTGAAGATTAGTGATGTTAGCACTGTAGGAGGGTATAAGAGAACTGGGAGATAGAGAGGAGAACTGGCTGGAGGGTAGAGAGAAACTGGCTGAGGTAAGAGAGAACTGTTTGTGGAGGGTTGAGAGCAAACTGGGTGGAAAATAGAGAGGAAACTGATGAGGGTAAGAAGGAGAGCTGGGTGAAGGTAGAGAGAAAACTGTTGAGGTAGAGAGGAGAACTGTGTGGAAGTATGAGAGGAAACTGGTGATGGAAGAGAGGAAATGGTGGAGGGTAGAGAGGATACTGCTGGAGGGTAGAGAGGAGAACTGGGTTGAAGGTAGAAAGTAGAAATGGGTGGAGAGTAAAGAGAAGAACTGTGTGGAGGGTTGAGCGGAAACTGTGGAGGGTAGAGAGGGAGAACGGGGTGGAGGTGGAGAACAGAACTTGGAGGGTAGAGAAAAAAGAAGAGGTGAGGTAGAGTAGGAGATCTGTGTGAGAGGTAGAGAGAAGTAACTGGGTGGAGGGTAGAGAGAAGAACTGTGTGGAGGGTTGAGAGAGAACTGGGTGGGAGGTAAGAAAGAACTGGGTGGAGGTAGAAGAGAGAACTGTGTGAGGGTTGAGAGGAGAACGGGGTGGAGGGTAGAGAATAGAACTGGGTGGAGGGTAAATGGAGAACTGGTGGGTGTTTGTTTAGAGACGTTGTTAGAGTAGAGAGGAAACTGGGTGAGGGTAGAGAGAAGAACTAGGGTGTAGGTGGAGAGAGACTGGTGGAGATTGAGAGGATACTGGGATTGGAGTTAGAGAGGAGAACTGGTGGAGGGTAGAGGAGGAGGATAGAGAGAAGAACTGGGTGGCAAGCGTAAGAGGAAACTGGTGGAGGGTGAGAGGAGAACGGGCTGGAGGTAGAGAGGAGAACTGGTGGGAGGAAGAGGGAGAAACTGGTGAGGTTGAAGAAACGGGGTTGAGGTAAGAGAAGAGAACTGGGTAGGGTAAATAGAAACTGGTAGTATGAGGGTAAGAGGAGAGCTGGTGAATGGTAGAGAGGAGAACTGGTGAGGGTTGATAGGAGAAACTGGGTGAGGTTAGAGAGGGAAACTGTTTGAGGGTAGAGATGAGAACTGGGTTGGATGTAAGAGGAGAACTGTGTGTGAGGGTAAGAAGAGAACTGTGTGGAGGGTTGAGAGAGAATGTGTTGAAGTAGAGAGAAGAACTGGGTGGAGGGTTAGAGGAGAACGGGGTGGATGGTAGAGAGGATAACTAGTGAGATTAAGAGAGGAGCTGGTGGAGGGTAGAGAGGAGAAAATGAGTGGAGGGATAAAGGGGAGCTGTGTGGAGGTAGAGAGGAAGAATTGTGTGGAGGTAGAGGAGGAGAACTGTTGGAGGTAAGAGAGAATCTGTGTGAAGGGTAGAGAAGAAGAACTGGGTGAGGGTAGAGAGGAGAACTGTGGGAGGGTAGAGATAGATAACTGGTGGAGGGTAGAGATAGAACTGATGGAAGGTAGGAGAGGAAACTGGGTGGTGGGTAGAGAAGAGATCTGGGTGGAGGTAGAGAGAGAACTGAGTAGAGGGTAGAGAGGAGAACTGAGTGGGAAGGTAGAGAGGGAAACTGTGTGTAGGGTAGAGAAGAGAACTGGTGGTAGGTAGAGATGAGACGGAGTGGAGGGTATAGAGAGGAGAACTGGTGGTGGGTAAGAGAATTTTGAGAACTGGGTGGAGGGTAGAGATAAACTGAGTGAGGGTAAGAGAGGAGATACGGTAGAGGTAGAGAGTGAGAACTGAGTGGAAGGTAGGAGAGGGAGAACTGTGTGTACGGTAGAGATTAAACTGGGTGGAGGTAGAGATGAGAACTGGTGGCGGTAAGAGGAGAACTGCGTGGAGGGTAGGATGATAACGTGGTGGAGGGTAAAGAGATGAGAGACGAGTGGAGGGTAATAGAGGAGAACTGGGTGGGTGGGTAAGAAGAGAACGGGTGGAGGTAAGAGGATTATGAACTGATAGACAGGGTAAGAGAGTAGAACTGGTGGAAGGTAGAAGAGGAGAACTGAGTGGAGGTAGGAGAGAGAACTTGGTGGAAGGTAGAGAGGAGAACTGGGTGGAGGGTAGAAGGATAACTTTAGAGAACCGAGCTTGTGAACTTGAAAATAAAACCACGTCCATGCACATTAATTTTTCTGGTCACCGAATTTATTACAAATGGAGGCGGTGTTGCAACTAGCTCAAGAAAAATACCTTAATAAACTTGAAAGAATTATATAAAAAAGTGTCTTATTATTTAATGATTCTGAACGTTATTTTTAAACTGTCCCAGTCCCTTCTGGCAGTAATTCTTGCCCCAACAGGTTGAACCACCTGCTTTATACTATCACCCAAATTACACTTCTCAGTTTCCCCCCCAACTAATAACAATTAATATTACAAATACCGTGCTTTCGTGCCACATGTCAAAGGTGCTACTCTCGCATAGACTATAGTTCCGTTGACGGGTACACCAGTGGGTTCGAGTTCCGCATGTCTACTGAAGTGTATTTACTTAAGTTTCTTAACAACGCTCATTCCACTAATATAACATTACAAATTCATAGTTTTTATAACACTAAAATTACTAAGATATATACACTACAGCAACTTTTAATTTAGAAAAAAACCTTTTGGATCAAACAAAACGATAGAATGAAATAGTTTATTGTGATTCGCTACTTCACCAAATCGCCGGCGCCGTCCCGGGCTATCCAATCCTCAACAAACTAACTTGGCAGTACACGAGAATGCAGAATTTGGGGTAAGTATACCCTCATTTGAAGTAAGTAAGAGTTGGGACCAACCCTCCAGGAAAAACTATCCCCTGTCTACACTCGGCCAGAGATTATAACCAAGATCCAAATCATCGGGGTCCTCAAAAATTACCACTCGTCTACTGCGCAAGCTATTCGTGTAACTAAGTAGATAAAACTATTAGCTTTAATTTGTCTAAACTCTATATATGAGCGATTAAATATTGTTTGATTTATATCTTCTGGCAATATATTTTTTAATAGAATACGATTAACAATTTTTCTTGTACTCTACGTCATAGTTTAGAATGTTTAGTAACAGATAAATAACACCCTTTAATAAGAACATTTTATTTTATACTTCCCCAAAATCTCCCAAACCAAAGAGCCTTGTGTTTCAAGTTATTACATAAGAGAGCATTAGACAGCTTAGTGACTTTGTCATTTTAAGCCACGTTGATGAATGGCGTAGTTCTACTTCTTGAGAAAAAATTTACGTCTCGCAACGGTACAGTTCGGCCAAACTGTGCCTCCATTAATTTAGCGAGCTTGATTTCCACCAATCAGTCACATCAGTTAAGCCAAAATCATGGAGGTGATGCTAATTTCTTCGTCAAGCTATAAGCGTTTATTGTCTCAGAATTTGGTCCATTTGGCTGATTTCAAGGTATATATTACTTTTATATTCTGAGCAGTAATAAGTGAAGAGAACGAAGTCAATTGTAACGCTTTGTCACAACAGTGAACTATATATTAGAGATACAGATTGTTTATGTATATTAACATTTAATATGTACATACATAAATAGTAGCACAAATCCAGTTAAATATATGTTAGTAAAATATCGTAATAATGTGAAAAATAGTATAATATGACGAATAAAACTTCTTCCACTTTAAAAATAGCCTACAGCCTACACATATAAATCATACTTAAACAGAAACTTTATTTTATAGCCTTTAAAGTTCTTAAAGAAGTAATAGAGAAACACTTTTCTAAATAGACACACATAAATAATTACTTTAACGAGTATATTGCATTATTAGATTGTATCACACGAAATAATTTTCCCCATATTAAGACTTTAAAAATTGGGAATGTAACTGATTATAGAAATTATATATATCATTACAAACTTTGATGAATCCTCATATCACTCTTCGTGGGCACTTTGGAAACAACTGAACGTCACACCACTCCAGATTTTTTAAAGTTAGTTCCCTAAACTATTTTTTTCTGTCCAAGCTTGGCTGCTCTACGCGTCATATTATTGTTGACAGACATCAAATATATTCCTCATTAATTTTGGATGTGTTTCGTCATGTGGTTTTTTGCTTTGCCGCTTAAATTCATTTCTTCTCCGACCAAAGAGCAAACGTGAAAATGGAGCTAATCAGATTCAAGATTCCTTTTAGTTTTTTATAACTCGTATCTTGTATTTACATAATTGACACACCGTTTAGATACGTTTTGTAATGCCTCGCATTTATCTCCCCTTACCAGACAAGAAACGTCAGACACAATTACGTTTACGGTAACTCTATCCAGCATACCTGGACTTTTCTCTCTGCCTTCCCTTTCACTGAATACATTCCTTTATGAAAGTGCATACTTAAAAATAAATACTACATTCAAGACAATCAAATGTAACTTTATTACAATCTCCTCGTAAATAAGAACAATTTGAATCAAAAGTGCAGTCCTGAGCACCTTTTTTGGCGACAATTTTGTTTCCACGTTTTCATACTGGAGGATCATAAAGTAAATTACTCAAAATCTGAACTCTAATTTAGATTGAGAAGGTGTGAACAGAGCATATCAAATGTTCCAGAAAGAACCGATCAAGACTCTCAAGATTAGCAGTAAAGCTATATAAAGGAAATAGTATTTATTATAGTTATAAACTGCACTTTCGTGAACTTACTGATCATACCGAGGAACAAAAAGAGTTTCTTGGAGTGAGAGTGAAAGGACGAACCCTTTGCCACTTAGTATTTTACATACATTCCACAATCAACATGACCTATGGCTTTACTTTCCCGCTGAAGGAAAAATACGTCGACCTCGGCATGGTTTGAACCCATGACCAATCGGGTCCTGGAGGCGAAGTAATTTAACCAAGACCACCGAGGGATACTAAGCTGATAGGCCCTAGACGAATTCTGACAGAAAATCAGTTTAAGAAAACAAAAAGATAATTATTCTGATATAAAATTGAATTCATAAATTTACACTTATAATTAGTATTTATTTAATCTGCAATTAATACTATTATATCAAAAATTCAGCCACAGATTGCATAGCTTAACGCATGAATCTATTATAATATATTTAGGTAAATCTGTAATTATTGTCATGTATATCTCTCCTGCCAGAATATCACCATAATCAACAAAAAATTTAACAGACGCGTTTAGTAACAAATCTTATATTTTAAAGTTACAAATCTGAATCTTCCTTTTCGAAGTTTAGAAAAGGCGACAATTAAGAAAATAAAGTATTTAAGTCCTAATTTGGCCGCAGTAATCTCTGCAATTCCTTATCAATTATCAGGGGCCATGAGATTTTAAATTTAAAAATAACTACAAATATATCGTATGGAAGATAATTTCAAAGCATTGAGTTATACAAATAGAATTATTTAAATGTTGTATCCAACAATCCACCTCTTAAAACTAAATTTAACATTATATATTTCAGTATCTGACTTCTGAATGAACGAAGAATATTTTTGTAGTATTTTCAATAGCTTTTTTTATGCCATTATTATTTCGGATGACTCAACAAAATATTTAGTTTTAAAATCTAAATAAGATCAAATCAAATTTAATAGAGTTATAATGTTTTAAATAAATATTTTAAATATAAAATTATATTGTCACTTTATTTTAAGTTCATGAACCAATAAAATATATTTAAATTACTTTATCTCGAATGTTTATCGGCAAAAAAGAATTTTAAACGAATTTTGATAAATAACACGTTTCATGGACCCTCTGTACTAAAAAACCGGAAAGTAGGTTTTCGCATGCCGTCTGTCCGTCCGTCTGTCTGTCCTGTCTGAGTGTCATTCTGTCATGTCCTGTCTGTCCTTTACCTTGAGCCTAGACCTTAAACCATTCTACCAATAATGCTAAACTTGGTAACAGTACGTTTTCATGAAGTTCCCTAAGGATTTTTTGGAATTAGTACCAAACTTTAAAAAGGGTAGTTTACTGAAGGGAAAAAGAGGTAAAAATCGATTTCTCAAAAACCGCTCTAACGATTTTGATCAATGTGTATCCTCTTAATGGATTTAGCATTACAACAAACAAATTGCGCTCTCGTCTTTCCATGAAAATGATTTGAAAGGATAGTTTACATTCAAATTACTTGAGGTAGGCCCTTTACACCATTGGATGTTTTTTAAGCACTTTTTTTTATTCCCAAATCGGCTTTACGCTATGTACTTTTTTTCAAAAAGACGGGGAAATGAAAGATTAATTTGTAGGAAGTGTATCCCCATTTTTTGGGGAAAAGAAGGGAAAAAACCTTTTTTTGGGGGAAAACCCCCGACCAGAAAAACAACCCCATCTCCCCCCCCCAAGTTTGGCGTCTACCCCCGGAAAAAAGGGAAAATTTAAAAACACACACATGGAAAAAAAAAAAGTGAGGGTATCAACACCCCCCCCCCCCGCCCCCCCCCCGAGCTATCGGGGCACATTTTTTCTCGGAAAAAAAAATAATTAGGGTTTTTTTAAAATTTAAAATTTGGGGGGTTTTTTTTTTTAATTTCCGAAAAATCGAACCCTCCAAACCAAGAAAAAACCCAAAAAGATTTTAAAAAAAAAAGTGTTAAATTTTTTTCGACATCTTTTTTTTCCGAGTTTTTTACCAGCCCAGACCATGCTAGTAAGTACCTACCCCAACTATACCATAAAAGGTTTTTTAAAAAAGGAGGTATTTCCAAAAATTTTTTGTATTTTTTAAAAAAGAAACAGAAAAATTAAAATTTTCCAAAATAGTGTTCTGGCAACTCCCAACTCACCCCATTAAAAAGACTTTTATTGTTTTTCATTTTGAAGGGATTTCCCCATATAGGTTTACAACACCCTTTTTCATTTCAATTTTACTTAAAAATTTCCCCCCCAACAGCTAGTCCATCTTACAGCTAAAGGGGGGAAGGGTCTTACATTCGGACAATTAAAAATTTTTTTGCTTTATACTGTTCAAATTTTTAAAAAAAACCCAAAAGTGACAAGGTGTATACACTCTTCAAAGTTATAGCCATGATCTTTCCCCAATTTGTTTTTTACAAAACAATGACAAGGGTATACACTGGGTCAAATTTTACATCCATGCTGTTCCAACTTGTATTTTACAAACAATTTGACAAGGTGTATACACTCGGTCAAAGTAACACCCATGTTCTGTCCAACTTGTATTTTAAAAAAACAAGTGAAAAAGGGGGATACACTCGGTTTCAAAGTAACATCCATGTTCTTTTCCCAAACTTGTATTTTACAAAACAAGGGGACAAGGTGTTTTCAGGGGGCCAAAGTAACATCCTGGTCTGTTCCAATTTTTTATTTTAAAAAAACAAGTGACAAGGGTATACACTCCCCCAAAAGAAACATCCATGGTCTGTTCCAACTTGTTTTTTACAAAACAAGTGACAAAGGTGTATAACTCGTAAAAAAGCTAAAATCCATGTTCTGTTCCAATTTGTATTTTTTTATCGGGTTTTTTTTATTTGTCGAAACCCCAAAAAATTTTTCCAAAGTTTCCGATTTTATAAAATTTAAAATAGAAATTTTTTTTTTCCCCTAGTAGTTTTTTTTGGAAACTCGGAAATAACTTATTTTTTTTCCCTCCTAGCTTTGCACTTGAGGTGAATTAAAAACCTCTTTTTAAAATTTTTTAAAGGCATTTAAAAAACTAAATGTTTAATTTCACGGGAAAATTTTTTAATACATTGTCGTACACTTGACAACCACCAAAGTAAACCTTTTTCTCGAAAGTGTTCTCCTTTACAAATAAAACAAATAAAAAATATAGTTTTTTGGGGTTTCCCCCCAACTTGATCATCAGTAGTATTAATTAAAATAAAAAAACAATTTTTTTTAATAAATCGATTTTTTTATATGTTAATGTTTTTTGGGGAAAGGGTGACTCATAGTAATTTTTAAATTTTAAATTATAAAAGAAATTTTTATTTTTATTTTTAGCACCGCTCTTACAACCCTTTTTGGGTTTTTACGCACTTACGCTAATTGTAAGGGGGGGGTGATTTTGGATGAAATGAAGGACCTACATTTTAACGTGGAATCCAAAACCCCGGGGAGGCCTGGCATTCTCCATTTTTACAATTTTTGATTATTTACTCTTGTCAGAGGGGAAGGAAAAGGGTTTTTTGGGAATCCCTATAAATTGACCGGGTAGTTTTAAAGAATACCAAGCTGAACGGGGAGCTAAATGTGAAAAAATCCCCGCCTGTTTTCTCAGTAGTTAATTAGGTAAAATTTTTTTTGAGGAAGCAACGCAAGGGGGTTAAGAAATAAGAGTAAAGGGGGGAAAAAAGCAGAAAAAAGTGTGAAAAGCGCAAATTGCTGGACGAAAAAATTAATTTTTCAAGACATGAATGTAAGCCGAAAAAAATTTTAAATGCTATTGAAAAAATTTGGGGAAAAAAAAAAGAGCCCGGGTGTATTGAGTCGTGAAAGATTTGGGGGGATCTTCAAGGGGGGGAAAAATAAAAAAGAAACCTGAGGGGAAAGAACCCAATGAAAGAAAAAAAAAAACAAAAAAAGAATAATGCTGTAAATTAAACAAAAGTAAAATTTTTGGGCATAGACAAAGAGGGAAAAATAATTCAAAAAAGTAGTAAAGGGGAAATTAAGAGCAAATTAATTAATAAAAAAAAAGGATGCACATAATTTTAAAACAAATAAACTTTTTCGGGAAAAGAGTAAATGAATGAAAAAAGGGGGTGCAAGGAAAAATTTTTTGGGGACCTAAAAAAAACGGGCTAGATTTATCGGGGGTTTAAAAGAAAACAATTGTGACCATCAAGAGACAGTACAAAAAAATAAGAAAAATGTTATTGGATTAAAGGGAAATTTAAAAAGCTAAAGCATAAAAATTTTTTAAAAAATAAAAAAATTCGTGTAAAAAGGAAACTAAAAAAAATTTGTATTTTTGGGCTGGAAAAAATTTTTTTCCCGTTTTGGGGAGTTGTTCCCAAGGGGGGGTTTTGGGGGTTTCAAAAGTTCAAATAAGGGGGAAAAAAGTTGTCATTGTTTTTTTTTTGCCTAAGGCAGAAGGTGAATTGGGGGGATTTATTTTTTTTAAGTAAATTCCCCAGATTTTTTTGGGGGTCTTAGTTGATAGGAGGGCGTGAAAAAAAAGCGGAAAAAAATTTGGGGGCAACGGGGTTTTATATCATTTGAGGGGTTTAATGGACCAGATTTTTCTTTTTCAACAAATGAGTAGAAATATATCGCCCTTTATAGAAAGTTTACTGTAAATTTTTTTGATTTAGAAAAAGTGTAGCCCCGGGGGATTTTGGGGAATAAAGTTAAGGGAAAATGTAATGGTGGGGATACATATTTTTAAATTCAATAATTGGGGTGTATGATATAAGAAAAGGCACGGCGGAGTGGCGCTTTAGCGAATGAATTGACAAAAAACGGGATGTTCCCCCAGGTTTTTTATTCTCCGGTTTTTTTTTAAATATTTTTTATTGAAATTGTGTGACGGATGCTGGGGGGCTTTGGTTGGGCGGAGGGAAAAAAAGGAATGGAAGAGGCGCAATCAAAAGCCGTTTTAATGGAGAACATAAGGGTTTTAATTAAGGAATGTTTTGAATCTTTTTTAATGGGCTATAGGCAAAAAAATATAATAACTTCCCCCAAAACTAAAAAAGTGTTTGAAAGGGGGGGAAAAGGGGGAAAAGATTACAGCTATGTGTATTGTGTATGAACAACTGAAAAGACATTGAAATCTTGTTATCAGAGGGGGGGTTTTCCCTTTCAAAGGGGAAAAATAAAGTTTAAATCAAACAGACGGGTAATTTCCCATCTCGGGGATTAGTTGAAGGGGTTTGCTGGGTTGTTTTTTTGGAAAAAATACCCAAAAATTTTGTAAATGTAAAAGCGTGTTTCGTTGGTTTGACTATGTTAAAAAAATGGGGGGGGATGAGTAAACAAACAAATATATTAGGGGTAGAGTGGGGGGTTTCAAAAATAAAAAGTAAGCCATTTAAGCGTTGAAAAATGTTTTTAGACGAATGTGTGAAAAAAGAAATTTGAAGAATTTCAAATAATAACAGATATTATACCCCTTTTTTGGAAATTTTTTTTTAGGGGGGGAAAGTAAAAGGGATAGGGGGGGGTTTTTTGAAGATTAGTGAAAAATTTTAATAGGGGTGTTTTTTTTCTAAAATGAATATTTTTTTTTTAAAACGGCGTGATTAACTATCCCCCCCTTACATAAAATTTTTCCAGTTTATCTCTGAAATTTATCTTTCCTCCCCAAATTTTTTTCATTTTCTTCTTTTCCCCCCGTGTCCCAACCCCTGTCCCGGTTTTAAGCTTCCCTATTTAATAAGCTAACGTATAAGGGATAAGGAATTTTAATTTAGAGAAAGTTTACCCACTTTTTGGGGGAAGGAAGGGTAAAAAACCCCGATAAAAATTACACTTTTTTTTAAACCCCATTGTTTTCACGCCCCGACCCCCCGTAATCACCCCAAAAAAGCTATTGTAGAGGGAAACCCCCAAATATTACCAGTAAGCGAACCAAAAAAAAAAAGGAGCTTTACAATTTAAGGGGGGTACCTGAAAACCCCATTTCACCCATTTCCCCCAAAAAGGGATTTCTTATTCTAGATACTCAACTACATGAAAAAGATAATAAAATTTTTTTGTGTCCCAAACAATTTTTAAAAAGCCAAAAAAAAATCCAGCCCAATATTTAATAAAATCATTGAATAAAATTTGAAAAAAAATTAATATAAATTAATAAATTTTTTTGCGCTAAAAATATTAATTGAGGGAAAGGGAAAAAATTTTTTTAACTAGGGGTTCATAATCGCAACTAGTTTACGTTTTCAAACAAAACCCCAAATTTTAAAAATTGGGGGGGTTTTATTGAAAAAACTGAAAAAAACCCCAAAAAAAAAAAATTTTCATACCTATTCAATTTAAAAACTACATTGGAGATGGGTTTACTTTACTTCCATTCTTTTCCTTCAAAACCCCTTTTAAGTCCCTTTTGGTTTGGTACAGAAGGGGGGAAGGGAAGGTTTTGGTATTTTCAATAATTTTTTCCCCGAACGGGGTTTTATTTTTAATATTTCTAAAAAATTTTTTGCAAAATTTTTTTTAAATGGGAAAAAGGGAAAGGGAGAAAGCATCCTTCGATCACACAAAAAAAAAAAAAAAAAAAAGCAAGGTTTGAATTTTAAAAAAAATATCGAGAAGTTTTAAAAAAAATATCCTTTGAAGAGAGCAAACAGTTTGGTACAGCAAAAACTAGTGACAACAATAAAATTTAAAACTTAAAAGAAACAAAAATTTAAAATTAGAAAACCTTACCCCGAAATCAACAAAAAACCCAAAATTTAAAAATGGAATAGCTGCAGAAGAATTGTAGAACTTTTTTTTTTTTTAAAAAAACGCTCAGTAAAATGACAAAAAAAGGACCACCCGACTCAAATTAAAAATAGGGAAAAAAAACCAAAGAATCAAGGGGGGGGACGCGAAGCTGTCTTATTTTGGGGGCAATGTTTTGGAGTAGAAAAAAAACATTTTTTTCCCGGGGATCCATTGGGTAAATCAAGGGAAGGGAAAAAAATTCCTCAGCTGTGTCAGCGTGCAAGTTTTGGGGGTGGTCTTGCTCATCTAGAAAGACTACTGCACCCATAACATCCCCAGAAATGGAAAGTCGAACTTAAGAAAGTATCACACATTTTTTTTGGGGGGTTTTTATTTGCGCATCCGGGGAAAAGAAAAATGGTGCCAGGAAAAATTTCCGGAACTTCTGAAACAAGAAGGAGCGGGTTGCGTGAGGGTTTAAAAATTTTAAATAACATGGTGGTTTTATAGTAAGCTAAGCGCTCTTACGTTCCAACTTTTTTCATTTTTGGGTTTTTTTTACTATCAAACTTTTTTTTTCTTTTAAAAGCCATAATACTGTTTTTTTTTTTTTGGGGTTTCCATATTTTAACGCACAATGTATTTTTTTTCTTAAGTTAAACGCTCAAAAACAAAAATCTAACGGGTGTACTAAAGATGGAAAGCCGGGTTTTTATTCCCGAGGGTTTTAAACTTAGCTTTTTCCTTAAGTTTTTTCCCAAATTCTTTTTTCAAAAACAAATCGGGGAAATTTCCTATATTATTTACCTTCCTTACCCTGCCCAAAAAAAATGTAAAAATCAGAAGTCTAAAGGATAAAGTGAAAAAGGGGGGGAGGGAACCGAAAAAAAAAAAAAGCATGTTCACTTTTGAAAATTTAAAAAAACTGTTTTGGGTAAAAGAATATAACCTTTGAAATTGCTTTTTTAAAAAAAGCGTTAAATTAATTATATTTTTATTAAAACATTGGGGGCATTTAAATGGGAGTTGAATAAACCAAGGTTTTTAAACATGCAATTTTTTAAATTAACCACCATAAATTTAAAAATTTTTTTAAAACCCCTTTTAATTACAAAAGCAAAAACTACTTATATATAAAATGATAGACCCAAAGTAAAAATTCTTTAAAAAAACTTTTACTCTTTATATTAAAGAAAAAATTTTTTATAAATTTGCCAATATTACCAAGGGGGGAAATAGTGAGGATTAATCCCAAAGGGGACAGGTAGGGGGAATTTAAAAAAATACACGAAAAAAAATTTTTTTAAAAAAATTTAAAAAAAAATTTTAAGAATGGTTTTTAAAAAATTCACACCACTTATCCGGGGAAAAAAAGTTCATCTCCTTTTGGCTGGCTGGGGGGTGACGGGAAGAGGGGTTTCTTACCCGGGTTTTTGTACTGAGGTACTATAAAAAGGGGGTTTTCCCTTTTTTCCCCTAAAAAAAATTTAAAAAATACCTTCCTCTAAATTCAAAACGTTCTCTTTCCCTATTTTATTTTTAAAAAAAAAATTTTAAAAATACAAAAAATTCCCTAATCTTGCGATCAAAAAATTTTCCCTTGTTTCCCCAGGGGGAATTTTCCCCCTTTAAAAAAAACCCAACTTAAATAACTTTTTTAAAAAAAAAATTTAAAAACTTTTAAAGTAAACAAAAACCATATTATTTTAAAAGTAATAATTTTTTTTTACTTTAATTTTTTTTTTTTTAATTAAAAGTTGTTAAAAGCGATATAGTTTTTACATTTTCCTTACCAAGGATACCCCCCCAAAACACCTTTATACTTTTTTTTTTTTTAAAACACCAAAGCCGTAAACCGATTAAATTGTACGCATATGCAGTTAAATTTAAATTTCTCTGATGGGGCCCCAATATGAGGATGGCATTTTTTAAAAAAAGGGTTTTCCCCATTTTCATAAACCCCTTTAGGAAATACAGATTACATGGACCGAAAACAATACTTTAATCCCAAAGGGGTTTAATTAATATAAATCATTAAAAAAATATATCGTATTCACCTCAGAAAAAAAAAGGGAAAAAAATAACTATTTTTTCTTAATTTTTGAATATTAGATATGCTAATAAATTTTTAAACCCGGGAAAAATCATAATGCCAAAAGAAAATGGGGGCCAAATTTTTAAAAAAAAAATTTCCAAATCTTCTTAATTTTTTATTAAAAAAAAACAAAAATTAAAAAAAACCCCTTTAAATTTTTTAGGGGTTTTGGGTTTTAATAAATTCTCAATGTAAACTAAAGCCTCCACACAATGTCAACTTGATTTTGGAGTTTTTTGCCCAAACCCATTTTTTTAAAAAAATCTACTAATAGGGGTATATAGTAAAAAAAAAAACCCTTTTAATGTCTTTCCCTTTCCCCAAAAAAACAGGGGAGATTTTCAAGTTTTCATAGGATGACACAAATTTAAAAAAAAATTTAAAAAATCTTTTTCAGTAAAAGGGACCTGGGGGTCTGGGGGGAAAGGGGGGCAGACTTCCCATGCGGGGGGCCGGGGGTTTAATCCCGTCCCGGCCCAAATTTTTTTCTTAAAAACCCCAAAACCCTTCCTTCCCTCCCGACAAACACTTGTAATGTGAGGAAACCCCGCCTCCACCGGGTTCGATTCCACGTTAAACTGTAGGGCCTTTATTTCATCCAAAAATACCCCACCTTTTCACATTAGGTAAGTGCGAAAACCCCAAGGGGAGTAAACGCGGGCTAAAATAAAAAAATAAAAATAAAAAAAAAATACTTTTATGTATGCTCCCCTCAGGGGCACTGAAACCCATAATGGTCTTTTTTAAATTTTATTACAATATTTTTTAAAAAAAATTAAAAAATTTTACAATCAATATTTGTAAATTTTTTTGGGCAAAAAACAAGTGGGGGAAAGGGGGTTTGGGGACATAATACAGTGAAAATAGTTTGGGAAAATTTTGTAAATTTGTTTTTTCTATCCTGAACTTACAAATAAATATAAAAATGAAAACCAAATTTTTTTATTTTTTTTAAAGGCCAAATGTCAATAAATTTTTTTAAAAGGTTTCAGAATGTTAAACCCCTTACAACAAGCCCAAACCCAAAAATTTAGATTGACTCGTACCAACCCAAAACCCCCTAAATTTTTAAAAAATTTAAAAAAAAAATTTTAAATTTTTATCCCCGGGGGAAAAATACATCACTTGGTTTTAAATTTGGGGTCAACTTTTAAAAAAGGGTTGGGGTAAAAAACCTACCTTTACGCTGGGAATAATTATCACCCTGAAAATGTTACGTTTTTTTCCATAAACCCCCCCCTCACCCCCTGTTAAAAAGGTATTAAAAATTTACCCTAAAAAAATTCGGGATTGAAAGGCCCAAAAGGTAACACAATTACAACCCCCCCAAATGGAAAAGGGGCCTCAAAACCCCGAATACTGACTGAGGTATTTTTCCCAAAAATATTCCTTTTTTCCCCCCTGGGCGCAAGTCCCGGCACTTCCTCCATATTCAACTTCCTCATACCAAACAAAACTAGCAGAATTTTTACAAAAATGTGTATAATCCGGCGGTAGTAAGATTTTGAAATAAAAAAAATCTAAAAAAAATGAATTACTTTTTTAAATGTACAAAACACCTAAAAATTTTTTTCCCCCCCGGGCCTGAATACAAAAGTAAACCAAAAACATAGATTTGAAAAAAGGGCAATTTTGTTTTGGCGCCAAACAATACTCTATTTTACACCAGTAAAAAATTTACACTTTTTCTCGTTGCTATTAATAATACAAAACTTTTGGGGGTCTTTTTTTCAAGAAGCATCCAAGCATTGTTGCAAAAAATTGGGCCCTTTTTTAAAAACCCAAATAACGGGCGTTTTTTTTACTCTGTTTTCATTTTTTTTTCCCCTTCCCAGATGCTACTTTGGGGTACAAAAAGAAAGTATTATAATGGGATTAAAAAAAAATATTGTATTTTTTGTGACCGGCGCGGAAGAAAAAAAAAAACCCTTTTAAAAACAAACTTGAAAAAAAAATTTGGGAAAAAGGGGGATCAAAGCCGTCAAGTATGGAACAAAAAAATTTTTGTTGAACCTTTTCAAGAGCAAAAAATTGTAGGGCCCCTACGACACAAAATTCTCATTACTGAGGGGTGACTAGCGTATAAAAACCGGCTTTGGGGCTCCCATATAAAATTTTTGGGTAAAAAAATTTTTAGTCCCTAATCACCCTTCCCGGAACTACCAACATTGAAAGTTTTTGGGAAAACGGCAAGAATACCATTTCATCTCCGACAAAAAATTTTTTCCCCAAAATATGCAGCTACGGGGGCAGGGCAAAAGCTGCAAAATTAGAATAATAGGGGAAACACTGCACGAGCCATTAAAAAATTTTAAAAAATGAAAATTTGAATAGCCAAAAAAAATTTTTGGAGACCCCCAAAACATTGGCCCTTTTATTTTGCACGGGACAAAAAAAAAATGAAAAAAATCTTTTTCCCCGGAATTAAAAAAATTTGGTTTTTTTACAAAAGCTAATCATAGCTAAACACTTATTTTTCCCCAATTTCCCAGCGCTGTATAGTGTAACACAACTGTTTTGACACTAAAAAATTTGCCATTGAAAAAAAAAAAAACTTGGGGCAAACGCACCTTTTTCCAAAAAGGGAAATCCATCAAGCAAATGTCTGCTGTTTTTTTAAGCTACAATTTTTGGCCCCCCATTACAAACACACAAAAAATTGGGGGGAAAAAAAACCCCCGGGAAAAATTTTGCCCAAAGTTGGAAGAAGCACACAAGCATCAAAAAAAATTTTCCCTCGCCCGAAGTAACGAAAGTTTCACACACTCAAAGCCCCCCCAAAAAGAAAAACCAAAATTTTTCCCCCCCCTCTCCCCTCCCCCCCCCCCCAAAAAAAAAAAGAAAATGATGCTAACTATGGCCAAACTCCCCAACCCAATTTGCCAGAAAACGATTTTTTGTTGTTTAAAAAAGAAATGAAAAATTTTGCCTCCAACTTTTCCCAAGAAAAAATTCGAAACCTTGAACCAAAACCCTTAAAACAAGTAAAACGGACAATGGTTAGAAGAAAGGGGGAAAAAGTTTAAAATCAATTTTGGGAAAAATTTTTTTGCAAGCCCCATAAAATGGTTTGTAAAATTTTGGCAAAACAAATTCTATATTCTGATCTCCAACACCTAAGCCATTGTAAAAAAAAAAGCAAATGAAGAAAATGCCATCGGAATTTTGGGAAAAAATTTTTAAAACAGGGTTGAACTCTGGGGTTTTTTTTTTTTGACCATATTTGACATTCCTCGGGCGACACCAGATGGGCCCCAATCGACAAAGAGGATAGTAGGGGTAAAATGTCCATCATCACTGAAAAATTTGACCCCGAGTAAAAAATTTTTAAAAAAAAAGGTGAATTCCGGGGGAAAAATTAAAAGTAAAAAAAGATTGATGGAATAAAAAGGGGGTCATAAGTACAAAATCAAGTCCAAGGTCAGCTCCATGCAACACGCCGGTTTTTTTAAATGCATAAATTTTTAAAAAGGACACCAGTTTTTCCAAAAAAAACAATGAAAGGATTGAACGGGATGCCTTTTCGGAAAAGGAAAGGTGACTAAGGTTTTCCCCCCATTTTATTTTGATTGTTTTCTCCCCAACAGTATAAAACCCCCGCTACCACGTTAAAACCCTCCCAATCCGGGTTTTTAAATTGGAGGCGGCTAACAAAAAAAAAAAAAAAAAAAGTCAATTACAGCAAAAAAGCAAGAAAAATTTGAAATGGCTGAGGTTGGAAAATTTTGGTTTAATTTTTATTTGGGGTGGGGTGATTTAACTGTTACTAAAAAAAAAAAAAAAAATTTTTGTCATCTACATCAATAAAACAACAGGTTCGTCGTATAACCCGAAAGGGGGAGAAACGCGGTCAAAAAATAAAAAAAAGGGGGTTTTCTCTCTTTTGTTTTGGGTTAAATAACATTGAAATTAATAGTGTAATTTTAAAATTATTCAGCTAAAATTTTAAAACTATTTATTATTTACAAAAAAATCACATTAAAAATTTGAACAATTTTAAACAAGATTTTTTTTAAAATTGAATTTTGATAGTAAAAAACTTTTTTAAAAAAATGTTTTGAAAGCAAATCAATGGGGGGAATACAATTTAAAAGGGGGAGTTTTTTCTCAAGGGAACGCATGTTTTGTCTAAAATAACGGGGCCCTTTACAAAACTGTGTGCCATTTATTTCTACGCAAAAAAATTGGGGGGGAAAAACCAAACATTTTTTTTTCTTTGTTTTTAAAACCTGTGAAATTAGTTGGAACAAGAAAAATAAAATTTTGTGATTATAATTTTCAAATTTATTGAGTATCATTGAGGCATATATGTAAATATTATTATGGTAAAAAATTTTTTCCCCCCAACTTGCCATTTTTTGTTTAATAATTTTAAAAAAAATTTTAAAATTTTTGTAGAAAAAAAATTTTCAAAATAGTAATGAAAATGAATCAATAAGCTGCTTTTCACTATATTTTTTTAGTTAAATAATAGATGTAAATTAATTTAGTTTTTTTATTATTAATGAGAAAAAGGGAAACCTTTATTATATGTACATTTTTTACAAAAACTTTCGGGATTTAATATTTCTATTTTTTTTTTTAAACATTTTTTTAGGTTTTTTAAGTTTAAAAGGAATGTTTTCTTTCCCGACAGGGGTTTTTAAAATAAATAAAAAAAAATTTTTTACTACCCCCCTTTTCCAAATTTTTTTTTAAAAGGAGGGAATCCTTGGGGAAGTAGGATTGTCATTTAAAAAAAAAAGGGGTAAAATTAGTTGGGCATTGTAAAAAAAAAAATTTTTCCCTTTTTAATTATAACCCTTTTTAAAACAATCACCCCAAAACGCCCACTATTCCAAAAATTTACTTTTCAAAGGGTATCACCTCTTTGGCGTGTTTTGGGAAAAGGGTTTCCCTTTTGTTTTTTTTTGGTGGTGTTGAAAAAAAGGGAAATTTTTAATCCGGGAGTAAAAATTTTAAAAATCATTTAAAAAAAAGGGAAAAAAAGGACTTGTTCCACTACTTAATACCATTTTTAAGATTTAAAAAGGATTAAAAGGGATCTTGTTTTATTTACTTAAATTTGTGGGAAAACAGCAAACCTTCATAAACATAAAAAAATTTGTAAAAAAATTTTGGTTTCGAAAACGATCCCCCAAAGGGGTGAGAATTTAAAAATTTTTTCTTATATATTGGGGGAAACGGGGGGGGGGTTTTTAAATAAAAAAAAAGGTAAAAAATAGGGGCCCTGGATTTTTGTGGCTATTTTGTTTGACCAAAAAGTCTAATTTTTTAAGGAAAAAAAAAATTTTTTTCCTGTGCCATAATTTTGTACTTTGGGGGACTTAGGTATAAAATTTTTGGGTTTTTTTTTTGGGCCTTTGAAAAAAAAAGGGGAAAAAAGGTTTTTTTTTTTTTTTTGTTATCAATTTTTTTAAAAATTGGGGATTAAGATTTGATAAAAAAATTTTATAGCTTTAAACAACAAAAACAAATGTTATATAAATATGTTAACCAAAAAAGTGTTTTACCGGACCTCCGCAGGCAGGTTAAGTATAAGTGCCTACAAACCCAGAGGCCCGAATTAAGTTTCCTCGTGCAACGAGCAGATAAAATTTTAACTATTTTTTTTACATACCAAAATAGGAGAAAAAAATTTTTTAATTTTTAAAAAAAAAAAAAATTTTTTTTCTTACCTTTTTTTTTTAATTTTTTTTTTTACGGGGGGGCCCCTTTTAAAGGGGGGGTTTTCGATAAGGTTAGGATAGAGCAACCTAGTATTTTCAAAAGGGGTTTTGGGGTTTTGACCCCGAAGGGTTTTTTTTTAAATAGGGACAGGGGACAGTCTAAATAAACATTAGGTATGAGGCAGGCTTACCCACAAAAGGGGTGGCAATCAAAATTTATGAGGGTTTTGGGGGTATGCTGCCCCAAAGACACCACAGCGGGGAAAAGGGAGTTAGGGCCCCAAATAGTTGGGTTTAGGATTTGACGCGACCCCATCCCAAACTTATTTTGGGGGGCCGCACCAACGGGGACAAAACCCCCCTTTTCCCCCTGGAAGTTTTTCCCCCAAAAACCCCTTCGTTGGACCTTAAAGGGGGTAAACCAACTTTTTTTTTAATGAGATGGGGGAAAGGGGGATTAGTCCTCGAGAAAAGCTCTTTCTACTCAAGGAAACCCGCATGAGATTATCTCACAGGGTTTTAAAATTTAAATTTCATAAAGAGGGAAGATTTTTTTAGGGGCAATAGGAAAAACCGGGGGCCCACTTTGGTTTGAGTTGAAAGGGCCAAATAAAGCTTTTAGGCGGGGCGCCAGTGTTAAGAAAGAATTTTGGAGTCAAGGGATGACTGGGGCCCGCCCTTTTGGGGTCAACCAAAAGGGGGCGGCCCAAAAACAAGAACAGCGGGGCGCACAGCTAGAGGAAGGGGTTGAAGAAAGCCTAGAGGTGCGTACAGGGAACGAGATCGAAAAATACACTGGGGGTTCGAACTCCCACTTTGGCTCACTGAAGGAAAGAAACGGGATTTAGGGCCCAAAAACCCCGGTGGGGGTTGGACAAGGGTTTTTTTTGATACCGCCGAGGAGGAAAAAAGGGAAAAAACAGCTTTAGGGGTTGTCAACCAGGGCAGGGTTGGGGGGGGGGGGGGGGGACTTAACCCAATTTTTTTTCATCTTTTTTTCCCTTTTAGGAGACCGGCTCTTGGGGAAGACACCCAAATTCAATCGTAGGGGTGGGCAGATCCCCCTTTTTACCCAACACTCTGGGGGAAAATTTTTGAAAAGGGGGCGCTAAAAAAAGGGGAAAAAAAAAGGTTAGGGGGGGGGGTTTTTTCAAAGTGAAAGCTTTGCCCTTTTGGGGTCGGTAGTCCGGGAAAACATCACGCTGGGGGGTTTTCCCAAACCCGATTCCTAGCAAGTTTTGGGTGTGGAGAAAACCAGGGCCAAATGAGGGTAAATTACACCCTCAAGGTCTATGGGAAAGGAAAGGACCTGGAGGGGTTAAAAACCCTTTTTTGACGGATTTAAAAGTAGGAATTTCGAGTCGAACATCAGTGACTCTGATTGATATATTGGTCAAGCATCAACCCCCCAAAAAAGGGACCGCGAGATTTTGGGGAGGGTTTTCCACAAAACTTTGGAGGAGTTTGGGGCCGGAGGGCACGTTTTTGGGCCCTTGGAACGGGAAATGGGGGGGGCAAAGTAGACCTTTTCTTTCCCCCCTTCATAGGGGGGCCCAACGTGGAACAGGGGGGAGACCTACCTTTTTTAACTGGGGGCACGCCCCCCGGGAAAACTGGAGGGGAGATAGACCCCCCCCGGGGGCCATGGGCCGGGAGTTTATTTGGGGGGCCCAGACAAGCACCAATTCCTGTAAGGTGGGGAAAACCCCCCTCATAACCTTGGGGTTTAAGAGAAAGAGGCATCAACGGATTTTTTTCCCCCAACCTAGAAACCCCCCCTTATGGGACAACGAGGGGGCTTTAGGCCCTAGGATAACTCCCAACCCCATTTAAACCCCTCCCAGACAAACCCCCAAAAAAGGGGGGCCAGCTACATGGGTCCATCATCAAGGGCAAGAAAACCCCTGGTTCTAGTCATCATCCTAACCATTTTTGTAAATTAACGTCAAAGGGGGGAAAATGTTGACCTCGATGTGGGGGACCCAGACCTTTCGCAGGTTCCACACACCTGGGGGCTTTTTAAATTTTCCCAAAAAAAAATTTAAAAAACCCCTTGGGGAATCTTGGGGGAAAAATTTTCTAAATGAAAAGGAAAAATGGGATGCCCCAGAAATCCGACGTGTCCCAGCTTTGTCAAATTTTAAGGATTATCTCTGAGTTGTCTATTAAATTCAAGAGCACCAAAAGGGCCAAAAAATAAATTAAAATTTTGCGGGCGTTTGTTCTATACTTAAAAAAGAAAAAATTTAATTTCAAACTTCAACAACAGAGTCATCGTTTGGTTTGTCAGCAGAAGAACAGAAGTAGCCAGCTTTGTACAAATTTTTTAAAAATACACATTTTATTTTAAATTTGAGCGGAAGAAAATTTGATATCAATATTTAAAAAAAGGGGATTATAGATTTGTATTATTTAAAAAAAATTATTTAAAAGAAAATTTTAAAATTTTAAAAAGGTGGTAACCCCTTTTTTCGTGACCACCTCTCCAAAAAAAGGGTTTTCATGGCCACAAATTTTCCCGAGGGCATGGGTTGGTGGCCTGAATGACACAACAATGGGGGTTTAAAATTTATTATATCTAAAGCCCCCAAAACAAATTTTAAAAAACTTAAAACTACAAAAAAAAAAAAGAAAAGAATTTAAAACTCTAGAAAGAGGTAACGATTCCCAACCATCCAACAAATAACCTGCGCATTTTTTTTTCAGGGGGGGAAAGGGGACACACCGTTTTAAATAAAAGTCAGGCAAATGTAAGGGGAAAAAAAGAAAGTGAAACTAAAGTGTGAAGATTCTTTTTCCCTTATTTTTTTGGAAAGGGGCATTTAGCCCCATTTTTTTATTTAAAAATGTTAAGGTAATTTCGGGCATCATAATAATTATTTGTTATTTTAAAGTATCTACGCAAAGAAGTTAAGAAAAACCCCAGTAAGAGAAGATCAAACCCCCCCGACCTTTCACATAAGAACCTCAAAATGAGAGAGAGAAAATCCCTTTTGTATTTAAAATATATTTTAAAGGTTAAAACCGCGTCCAATTAAGCTATCCCTTTGTCCCAAACCCCCTTTGACTGGGGAACTTGTGATAGTCCAAAATTAAAACTTTGGGAAAAGGGGAGGAACCCACCCCAACTTTTATTTGGGGAAAAAAAAAGCATGAAATTATTTAAAAATTTTTTTTTGGTGAAAAATTTGATGGTTATTTATTTTTTTTTTGTATATGTCAAAAAAAAAATTATTAGAGGGGAAAAAACAAGAGATGGATTTTCTAGAGTAAAGTAACTCACAACCAAGGTCATTCTTTATTCAGAGGGAAGCAACAATAACTGAAGGCAAGACTTTAACATTTTTTATTTTTAAATTTAAAAAGAAGTTTTTTTTAAGAAAAAAAAATTTTAAAACCCCTGAACTTTATCTCAATTGGTTTTTCCCATTTTAAAGGGGTTTGTGTTTACAAGTATTACTGTATACTTAGATGTTAGCCCCCCAAAACTGAGAAGGGGACCACCCGGGGAATTTTTTTTCCCAATTAGCGCCAAAAGCAGGGGCCCCGGGAAGTGGGTACCTGTTTCCGTCATTACGCCCCCTTTCATCAAAACGAGGGGGAAATTTTTTTTATTTTCTTAAACAACAACATTGTGAAATGTCCTTTTTATTATTTCGTTTTTTTTTTATTTTAAAACACCCCTATGAAGTTTTAAAAATATTCAAAAACGTGACACCTTAAAAAATTCTTTAATTTTTTTGAAAATGGCCCAAATTTTTCCTGGGGGCTTTTATTAGATAGGGGACGTTATAACATTTTGATGTCTATTTCTAAACAACCTATCATTTTATTGGAAAAAGTTTTTTCAAAATAATAATTTTTTAATATATGGGGGCAGTAGTCTATTTTTTCTCAGGGGTTTTTTAAAAAGGTTTTTTTTTTTTATATAATCCCAAATAAGTTTGTAATTAAAATTTTTTTTAAATTGTTTAATTTTCTCAATGGTGTATGTAAATCACCTGGGGAAAGGGTTGTTATGATAATTCACTTTAAGAAGTTTTAAATTCATAAATTTTAGAAATCAGCATTCGCGACCAGTGGTGAAAAAAGAACCTAGGGGGGGGGGAGGGACCCAAACAGTTAGGGGGAGTTTAGTGGGTCAAAATTTTTAAAAGAGGGGGCACATACATTTCAGGGGAAAAAAACCCAAATTTTGGGGGGGGGGTTCACGAGTTTTGTTTTTTTTTGTTTTAACAATTTTTCTCATAAATTTAAGAGGGGGAGGGCTCAAAATTTTTAAAACACTAAATTTTTATCTAACCTTTGGGCCCCCCCTTAGCTATTTAAATTTAAGATTTTGGGTTTGTTAAAGAGTTGTAAACAAAATTTTAATATTCCAATCTTTTTCTAAAGTGGGGGTTTTTTTCAATGTAATGAGGGTAGTTTTTTTTGTTTTGAAATTTCAATTGTATTTTGGGCAAAAGAACAAAAAGTTTTATACTATTAAGCAACATTAGCCAGGGTAACAAAATTTTTGTAAATGTTTGTAAAAAAAAAATTTTGTAAAACCCAAGGAGAGAAAAAATGTTTCCCCTGGGGGAAAAATAGGGGCCCCTTTTAAAAATTTTCTCAAATAGCTGGGGTATGCGGTTAAACCCAGGGGGCGGGTTTTTTAATTTGTCGCTTTGGTTCCCAGGACACCGACATAATCAAGTGCGCGTCTTCAAAACCTATAAACCAAAAAAAAAGGGGTTTTTAAAAGAAGTCATTTCCGAGCAACCTTCCGAAAGGGGTCTAAACCCGGTGCCAAGTTTAGAAGAAAGGAAAAGTCTTAGACAATGGACCTTTCTCCTCCCAAATTTAAAATTCCCCCAAGGGGTGGAATTTTCCAGTAGCATTTTTTCAATACTAAAACAACTTCTGAAACTTTTGGGGGGAAAACTGGACAAAAAAACCCCCCCTTTTTAAATTTAAAAACCCCATTTACAATCCCCCTACTCACTTTTTTCCCCAAAAATTTTAAAAACTTCTAAAGGGGACACCTTTTTTGGGGTATTGGAAAGGTTCTTTTTTTTTTTATTTGGGGGGGGGTTTTGAAAAGAATGTATTAAACCGGGGGTGTAAAAACTTTACAATCATTAGAAAAAAAGGGAAAAAGGGGACTTTTCCACTACTTTTTACCATTTAAGATTATAAAGGATTACAACAATTTTTAATACAATTAAGGTTTGGGGGGCATGCATACCTTCAGTAAAAATAAAGAATATGAAAAAAATTTTATCGATTCTCGACTACAGAGGCCCTAGGTGAGAATTTTCCCAATTTCTTATATTATTCGGGACTGAGGAGGGGTTTTAAAAAAAAAAAAAGGGAAAAAATGGGTGGCTGTGAGAGGGGCATTTTGTTTGACTAAAAAATCAATTTTTTAAAGGGGGGAAATAAAAACTTTCTGTCCAAAATTTTTTTTACTGGTTGACTTAGGTATATATTTTGGGGTTTTTTTTTCCCCTTTTAAAATAAAAGAAAAAGTTTTTTTTTTTTTTTCGAATGTTTTAAAAATTTAATTTTAAATTTTTGATATAATAATTAAGCTTTGAAAAAAAAAACAAATTTAAAAATAAATTTTGTTAACCAAATATGTATTTACCGGAGCTCCGCAGGCAGGGTTTAAATAAATCCTACAAAAAACCCCCCGGGCCCGAGATTTAAATTTTTCCCTTTCAACTGGCTAGATGAAAAATTTTTCTAAATTTTTTTTTTTTAAAAACAGTAAGGGGGAAAAAATTTTTAATTTTAAAAAACAAATTTTTTTTTTTTTTTTTTTTATTTTTTTTTTTTCCCCAGCATTTTGTCGTAAAATTTTAAAAAAAGAAGTTTAATTCAAATTTAAGGGTTTTTTTTCACTTTTAACTACTACCAACTAGGGGGAAACCTTTCCCCCCAAATTTTTTAAACATAGAGCTAGTTTTTTATTGCGCAAAAAAAAAAAAAACCCTTTTTTTTTGGACGTGAACAATTTTTTTAAACCCCGAAATTTTTTTTTTTATCTTTTATTTTTATGGGGGCCCCGAAAAATAAAAGGGGTTTTTTTTTTTTTTATCGACCCCTTTTCCTGTTTTGTAAAGTCTCTGGGGCTTTAAACGAAAAAAAAATTTTTTTTTGGGGTTTTTTTTAAACTTTTTATAAATGGGAACACCCGAGGGGGTTTTGATTTTTTTTAAACATAAATATTTTTTAAAATTAAATTATGGGGAAAAAACTTGAGGTATTTTTAACCCCCAAATTTTTGAGTTTTACGACAAAGGGGTTATGAGAAAAACTTTTTTATATAGTTTTAAATATTTTGTTTAAAATTGATATTTTTTTGGGGGTGTTTTCATGATAAATAAAATTTTTAAAGGGGGATTCTTTTTCCCCAGAGAGAAAGGCATATGTTTAACTAGTATTATTTTTTTGCCTATAAAAAAAAATTCCGGGGGGAAAAAATTTTTTGGGGACCAATAAATTTGTTAGATCTGGGGCCCCCAAAATTTTTTTAAAAAAAACAAACGAACTAAAACCCCCCAAAAATTGGGTTTTCTTTTGATGGTTAAAAAACATTGTTTATTTTGGCAAATTCAAAAGAGCAATAAAACCAAAGTATTTGGGGGGGGGGGGGGGGCGGGGGGTAGATACTCCACAAAAAAAAAGTATAAAAAGATTTTTAAAAAAAGTATGATTTTAAGTATTTTAAAATGGTCTTAAAAAAATTTTTTTTCTATAAGAAAGAATATTTTTTGAAAAATTTTTTAAGACATTTCCCCCAAAAATTTTAAAAAATTAAAAGACTTTTAAATTAAAAAAGAAATTGTGATTTTTGGCCAAAAAATCTAAGAATTTAGCTCCTAAAACACAAAAATTTTTAAAAAAAATTTTTTTTAAAAAAAAATTTTTTTGCGTCTAAAATTTTTAACAGGTTTTCGTGAAACCGGCCACAAAGTAAACCCAAAAATGAAAGAAGAAAGTATTTTATTTAAAAGGACATTCAAAAACTCAAGTTTTCCTTAAAGTTTTTTGGTTTTTTTAAAAGATTGATTTTAATTTGCCCGCTCTATTAACAATAATAAAATCAAAAAAATTTAACATTTTTTTTACATTTTAAAATTTCTGACACAAAAACTTTTTTTTTTAAAATTTTTTTAACAAAATCGGTTTTTTTCATAGGGGAAACATTTCAAGTGTTGGAGCTATTTTGCATTTTAGGCGTTGGGAAAAAAAAACTCTTGTTTTTAAGGACCAAACTATTGTTAAAACTTTTTGTGTGCAATGAATTTTAAAAAAAGTAACCTTAGATTTTAGGATTTTTGTTTTAAAAAAAGGTTAAAATGTTGATAAAAATTTGGGAAGAAAAAAACAAAAATAGGTTTTTGAAAAATTTAACGGGTTTTTCTTTTGGTAAATAAAACGGGCTATAAAATTAAAATGAACCTGCACTTAAAATTTAAAAAAAAAAGAAATGTATTTTTTAAATAATTAATTTAAAATAACTACTTTAATGTTTTAAATTTTTTGTACTTTAAAATTAATATTTTTTTATTTACCCCGCGTCTACACCTTCGGTTTCGCTTTAAGTACAAATTCGCAAGTTTTTGGAATTTTTGGAAAAGGTTAAATTTAAAAGGAACGAACCCGATTTCGTGGAGGAGAGGGGAAAACCTTGGGAACCCCCCCCCCCCCCCCAGTTTCCCCGACCGAGATTAAACCCTTCATTTTTCCCCGTCCTAAATCAGCTCAACACGACAACCGTTACCAATACGCCACCGGGCGGGTTTTTTCTAAACAAACATGGTGTTTTTGGTTTTTAATTTGCAATTATTAAATGTAAACAAAAATTTTTCAATAATAAAAATTTAATTTTGCACCCCCTTACTACCTTGGGTTTTTAAAAAGCTTTAATACTATTCCTAATGTTAAAATTGGGAAAGGTTAATTAGAGGAAGTGAACCCCATTTGCGTGGGGGGAAAAGTGGAAAACCATTTAGGAAAAAACCCCCCCATTCCCAAACCCCGACCGAATTCAAACCCGATCTCCCTGTCCCACAGTCGACACAACACAAACGCTTTAGCCAAAACGTAAATTTTTCAATTAAAAAGATTATTCATGTTTGTTACATTACTTTTTAAATGAAAAAAATGCTTCCCAGTTCCGTAACCACAAAAAAAATATTTTTTTTATACCTCCCTTTTCCCCTTTTTTTTTTAAAAATGGATTACATTTGTAAAAATTTTGGAATAAAATCAAAAAATATTCTCTTTTTTTTACCGGAATTTTTAACCGGGGGAAAATTACTCATCAAGAAAAAAAAAAATGATAGCTAAAACCCAAAATTAAATCCCCACCCAATTCATTCTCCTTTTCCTTCTCAGTTTTCCAAAAATAGGGCTCAGAGACCTTTTTAAGGCAGAAAAAAACCAAACACCATTACAATTTCTTTTTAAACTGAAGGCATTTCAATTTATTCCCAAGTAAAAACCCAGGAATAAAAAAAGGTTTTAAAAAAAATTTTTTACATTGGTATGTATATCTCTAGTGTGGAATTATTATAAAATAATATAATTTTTTATATAATAAAATAATATATATTATGTATATATAATTTTTTAAAATTTTTTTTTTATCCTAGTCCCGGCAAAAAATTTATCTGATTTCCAAACCCTTCCTCACCTCTGACAAGACATCTTGTGACTGGAGGAAGCCCGGGGGTCCCCAGGGTTTGGGTCCCCCGTTAAACTGTAGGTCCCCATTTTATCCACAATCCCCCACCATTACAATTACGAGGGGGTACAACCCAACGGGTAGTAAAACGTGCTAATAAATTTTTTTTTACTTTTTTTGATATATACGACCCTAATTGTATTTTTTTTCTAAAGAAAGGGAACCAAAAACCCGAGAAATTTTTGTCTTTTTAATTGTTTGTATTATCTCACCCAGTTAACCCAAATGGGGGGTTGGGAGATAAACCTTTTTGAAAAAAGTAACTGGTTATTGTTTAAAATTTATATCATTTTTTTATATTACTTGTCATTTATAATATTAAAAAAATACGAAAGACAGCTTGGATCCATGACTTGCTTTAATTGATTAAAACTATTTTTTTGTCGAAAGGTTTTTGTATTAAAATTGGACTGCACATACATTTATTGCACAAAAAATTTGCCACTCAATTTTATACACTTAAGGCAAAACACTAACCAAGTCATTACGTGAGAGAAATTTTTGGGGAAGGAAAAATTGGGGGGAAACCCTTTTCACCCATAGTAATGTGATTTACTTAAAAATGAACATTTAAATACAAATCATTTTTTCAAAATTTTGGATTTTAAAACAAAAACTGACAGCGGGACCCCCAAGATTTAACGATAAATTTTAGCAAAATTTATAAAACAGCTTTTTGTATTTTTTTACTAAAAAAAATTTAATTAAATGATTGATAACTGAAACATTTTTAAAAGCTTTATTTGAACGCCCAAATAGCTCAACTAAATGCATTGTGAAAATAAACCCAACTACAGGATGCAAACCCCTTAAAGGAATCCCTATGGATTATAAGGACCAAATAAATAAAAACAATTTATCTCATAAAAGGTCAATCAAAATCTTTTTTTTAGCCACAAAAAATGGGGGGCAGCAAGAACATATTAAAAAGAAAATTAATAAAAGAATCTCTTACTCTATAGTTTTTCAATTAAAAAAAAAATGTTTAAAAATTAGGGGATACGCTTTTTTACACTAAATAGTATATTTTTACAGGAAAAATTAAAATAAAACATAAGTTTAAAAAAACAATTCACAGAAGTTTTTTAAAGGGGGAAAAAAAGACAATTACAAAAAATCAAAGCACAACCAAGTTTTTTTTGCCCCCAAAAAAGGGGGGAAAAAAAAAAAAAACCAACCAACAATGAGTTAAGTAACAGTACACCCTAGGTGAATACGGGTGAAGCCAAATCCAAATTCCGAATTAGCTTTATATAAATTAGGGCCCACCCTTAAAAAAGCTAAAACTACACTTTAGTAAAAAGACAGAACAAGGGGTTGTTTCAATTTCCCCCCCAATTGGAAGACAAAGATACAAAACCACATTAATTTTGCCTTAGTAAAATTTGGTGAAACAAACATCTAAAACTGACCAGAAAGAAAGGAAAGAAAAAAAAAAATTTTAAGACTGAAAAACCCTATTTTAAAAAGTGAGAACGTATGCACCATGAACTGCTTGAAAGCTAAAAATTTTATAATAAGTTACGAAGAAAGACAATTGCTACCTGTCCCGGCATAGAAACCCGGCTTGTTTCTTTTGAAAGTGGTAATTCAGGATTCGGGGCCTTGTATGAAAGGACCCGTTACTAATGTTTGCAGTATCATAAGGAACACACCCAAAAAAAGAACAAACCCATTTCAAAAAAAGATTTAAAAATCACGGCCCCCAGGGGGGCCCGGGGGGAAACCAAACATGAACCCCCAACGGGGGGGCCCCAGCCAAAAGGGGGCCGGAATTTTTGGTCTAAGGCGGGGGAATGAAACCCCCCAAGAAAAGGGTTTTTTAAGGCCCTAGGAAAAACAAGAGATAAAAGATCCTTTTATAACGTTTAACTGATTTGATATCAAAACCCCAAAACAAAATTTACAAAAGAGTCACAAATTTGGACAAACCTAACAAATTTTCCAAAAAGGTTTTCAAAAAATTTAAAAAAAAAAAAAAAAAAAAAAAAAAACTTTTTTTATTTTTTTTGAAGAAAAGGAAATTTTTTTTCGGTTTTGGGTGACCCAAACACCCCAATCTTTAAAACCAATATTTTAGTTTTGAACGGAGGAGCATGTTAGAATCAATCAAGAAAAGGACCGTATCGGCCCAGGGGCCCCCCAATTTTATAAAGTTAATGAAAACCAAAAACGGGGGGGGAAGGGAGGTTTTTGGAAAAGGCTGGAAAATTCCAATTGCAAAAATGTATGCACCGGAATTTTTGTTGGCCCCCCTACGAGCCATGATCAAATCCGCTCAGTACAGTTGGGGGTCTAGTAAGTGAGTAGGAGTTTAAGGCGGTCGTGCGTGCCCCGGGAAATTTCCCCCAAAAGGAGCCTTTCCCCAGGGAATGTTTTCCGGGGCGGGAAATAAAAAAATTTTGTTAAACATTAATATAAATTTTTGATATCCTAAATTTTTGTGGAAGTAATTTTTCTATCGCAAATTTTTCGGCGGGGGAAATACCCCCCACTTACACAGGGTGTTTGGAAGTTTAAAATAAAAAATGCCAATTAGTTTTTTTGGCCAAAAAAAAAATAAAAAACCCCCCTACCCCCTTTCATCCGAAAAGTTTTGCAGTAACTTAAATTGTGTTAAATTTTGGCGTATAGTGCCTGGAAGCAAAGGGTTTTTTTTAAAATCGTGTAAAAAATTTTCATAGGAGAGGGTGTGGAAAACCCCAATTAATAATGGGAGCACTTTCGGGGGAACCGTTAAAGTGACCCTCAAATTAATCCTATTTCTAGAATGCTGGTTTTGGGGTTTTCAAAAAAATGTGGTTTTTTTTCCTCCCAAGATGCAAGGTGTGTATCCTAGCCCTATGCAACCTACTGACAGGGGATACTTAACAGTTTTTCCCCCCGGTCCCCGACGCCCAAAACTTAAAACCCCAAATTTAAAGGGAAAACCTTTTTTTTGATGAAAAGGGAAGGGGGGTTTTTAATTTCCTAGGTTCAAAAACAAATGTGCATTTTTACTATTATTTAAAAAAACAATTTAGGAAAAAAAATTTTTTTAATTTCAAAACTAGCAAGTGGGGGAAAACTTCATTGAGTTGTTCACACCCCATTACCAATTTTTAAAACAGTCCCAGATCCCCCCCCCCCCCTAGAGCAGGGGTCAGCAACCTACCCCTATGGCCAAGGAAACTAATTTTAAATTTTTAGAAGTCCAAAAAATATTTACAAAAGGTTTTTTTAAAAAAAATAAAAACGTGGCGTACAAACTTTCATTTCACCAAAATCCCAATTTCAGTTTTATTTTGGTTTTTTTGTACATTTTTACTTTTATATTTTTTTAGCTCGGTTTTGGGGATTTTGGATGCCCAAACCGTTGTTTTGCATTAAAAATTTTTTTTTAACATGATTCCGAGCAAACCTGAAGGCCCCGATTTAGTTTTTATGTTTTTTAAAAACCACGGGGTTTTAACGGGGAAAATTATTCATTTGATAAAAGGGTAAATCAACCATGCTCAGTAAAGGAAAATTTATTAATCTTAAACCAAATATTTTAAAAAAAATTTTTGGTATTTTTAATTTTTTTTCCCCAAAAGATTTGAAATGAAAAAAGCTCTGCTTTAATGTTTCAAAGTTAAAATACTTTTCCCCTTTCCCAAATTTAATTTTTACATTTAGTTTATCTAAAACCCTTTAATTTGCTGAATGTAAAAAATTAAAAACATATTGTTCACCCCCAAGTAAACAAATATAAAAAAATATTCGGTCAAAAATAAAGAAATACAAAATTTTAAAAAATTTTTTTTTTCGAAATTTAATAAATATATTTTATTAAAAGTATTTATACTTTTCTTGCTTCAAATGTTAAAAAACCAAAAAAAGGCTTCTTTTGTAAATTTAAATTGGATTTTTTTTTTTTAATATCAAAATTTTTTTTGGAAGTGCATTTTAAAAAAATAAATAAAAACATAAAAAAATTTATTCATTTTGTATTTTGGGGGTTTTTTAAAAAAATTTAAAATTAGGTCCTTAAAAAGTTTAATTTCCAAAAATATCAAAATTTTAAAATTTTTGACATTTCTTTTTGGGGTTTATCGTATATAGCAGAAAATAAAGGCAAAAATGTTTTTTTTTAAAAAATTCTTTTTTTAAAATAAAAAAAACTTTTTAAAAATTTGATTAGTTCTTTAAAAAAGTTAAAAAAAGTCCCCCCAAACCTAAAGTGCTGACAAAAAATAACTTATAAAATTTTTAACAAAAAAATTAATGAAATACACTCTTCTTAAAAATTTTTAAAAAAGGAATTTTTTGGTTTGTTACGAAACCCCTCTTCCCCCTCTTGTTTTTATTTACTTCCCCATTACGGGAAAAAATAAAAAATGGGGCTTTTTTAAAAAGTAACTCAATTTTTCCCTCCCTTAAGTCTGTGCCCCTTACTACCAAGAGAGGGGGTTTCCGTTAAATCCCACATATAGTTTAAAAATTGGATGGGTTCATATAACCCCTCTCCCTATGGCCGGTTAAAAACATAAATGGATTTTTATTTCGGGGGAATTAGTTTTTTTTTCGACCCCCTGGCACTAAGAGGGTTTTTTAATTCTAAATTACAAAAGATTTTTTTTCAGATAAGCTCACTTAACTAGCAAGGTGAGTTTAAAAATCAGGCCAAAACTTAATTATTATTGAAAATTTGTACAATTTTGGTTTTTTAAATTAAAAAAAAATTTGGTTTTTTTGCCATTTTAAAAATTTGAAGCGAAAAAAATTTTTTTTAAACCTAAAAGGGGAATTTTAAAAATTTTTTTTTGTTTTTTATGCTTGAAAAAAATTTATATTTGGATTTTATATATGTTACTCAAAATTTTTCGGGGGAAAGTTTTTAAAACAAAAAATATTTGAGTTTTTGATTTTGACAAATAAAATTTTTTTTTTAAAAAGAGGAATTTTAAATTTTTTCAGATTTTTTTTTCCCTATAACTTAATTTTTTAATTACCAACCCCCTTGAATGGACAAATTGAACTAAAACGGTTTTTTAAAACTGCAATTTTTTTAGGCGAATCTTTTAAGCCCGGGAAATTTTTTTTTGAAACAAGTAAAAAACTATCTGTTTCAACCAATTTTTAATTTTCGAAGTTTCCCCACTTTTAAATTTTTTTAAAAAAAATAAAAATTTAAAAAACGTCCCATAAAACGAAAAAAATTAAGCCTAAAATTTTTGTTAATTTTTAAAAACTGGTTTAAATAAAAGATTCCCCCTTTAAAAAAACCCCTAAAATGTTAGATTTTTAAAAAATTTTTTAAAAAAATTTGCGTTTTTTTAAACAGGGGAAGTTTAAACCCAAAAAAAAAAAAAAAATTTTTATTTTAAATTCTCAAAAAAAAAGCTATTTTAATTTTTTGTAAAAAAAAAACATTCCCCCTTTGTAATAAAAACCAGATAAATAATCATTTATTGTTTTTTTTACTTGTTAAAATGCCGTTAAATAGTAAGTGTTCGGGGGGGATTGGTTTTTCGGGGTTTATAGTGATTGGTTGGGTGTAAGTAAGTTTTCAGGGGGGGTATAGAAGTTTCGGGGGGATAGTGAGTTTCAGGGGGGTTAGAAGGGGTTTTGGGGGGGTAATAGTGAGTTTCGGGGGTGTAAGTAAGGTTTACGGGGGTTTATAGGGAATTTAAAGGGGTGTATAGAAGTGTTCAGGGGTTAAGTGAGTTTCGGGGGTGTAAGTGAGTGTTGGGGTGTATAGTAAGTTTCAGGGGGGGAAAAGGGGTTTTTCAGGGGTGTATAGTAATGTTCAGGGTTTTTGGGGGGTTTTCCGGGGGGGGTTTTAAAAAAAAGGGTTTAGGGGTGTATAGTAAGTTTGGGGGGTAATGAGGTTCAGGGTGAAAAATAAATTTTCAGGGGGGGTATTAGTGTTCAGGGGGGTATATAAGGTTCGGGGGTTATGGGGAAGTTTTCAGGGGTGAAGTGAGTGTTAGGGGGGATAGTAAAGGGTTTGGGGGGGTAAAAGTGTTTAGGGGTATAGAAGTTTGGGGTGTAAATTTGGGGTTTCCGGGTGTAAAATTTCGGGGATGGAGTTTTCATTAATAAGGGTTTGAAAAAATAAAAGGCTGAACAAAACAGAGTTTACAAAAATTTTTGGTGTAAATCAAAAGGGATTATCAAGGTTTATGCGTTCAGCTGAAAACCCCGAAATTGAATTTTTTTGCAATTTTAAAACAAAAAGGTCTACGCCCAAAAAAAACCAAAAAAAACCCAATAAACCCTTTTCCCCAATTTACTCTCAAACCCTTTGGAAACGCTTATTAAATGGTTCCTTCATGAGTTAGAAAATTATAATTTCCTGTAAAAATTGGGATTCTGTTAAAGGTACCCCTGAAAAAATAATTTGTGTGGTACTTAACCCGACTTTTCCTACACCCCACAACAATGTGAATTATTTGAAATTCCTTTATGTCAGGGAAGGCAAATCTTTAAAAAATTTTAACAACGATGAAACCCCCCAACACAACCAGTCAGTTTTAAAGAGTTGGAAAAAAAGAGGATGACTCACCTGTAGAAGTTTTTTTAAAAAAAACCGCATCTTCTTCTTCAGGTTTTGCCCCATCATATTTATTTTTTCAGTGCTGGATCCCCCCCCACTTTGGCTCGCATAAGAAAACCCCGTCGGATTATTTAACATAGAATCAGGGATATAATTTTTTAAAAATTTTTAATTTCCCCTTTTTAATCGGTTAACCAAACCAAACCCAAATTAAAAAGGCCCCCTTTTGACAAGCCCGGGATTACTTTAGCCCTTTTTCCCCACAATTAGTTTTATTTTTCCCTTTTTAATTAAATTTGAGGAATGAAAAAAGGGCCCGTAAAACTTATTTAAATTTTTAATAAAAAAAACCTCATTAAACAGACCCAAATTTTAATTTTACATTTTTTTTTCAGAGTTTCAAGATCCTTTAGGAAAAGTGTTCTTTTAAATGTCCCTTAAAGAAAAAAAAAGGGGGAATTAATTTTTAATTTTAAAATTTTTTATTCGGGAAACTCGGTTGGGGTGTTTTTCTTTTGCCGAGTCTTAAACAGGTATAACCCCTACTTTTTTTAAAAAGGGGAGAACGGGGCCCGTGCATTTAAATTTTTAAAATATTTTCAAAAAACTAAAATGTCCGGAAAACCCCCTCGGGGAACCAAAATTCCCTAAAAATTCCCGAAAAAAAAATATTTATTTCGAATGAATGATCTAGGCCCAAATAGAGCTGCACTTTGCCTTCAAGGGGAAAAAACTAGCTTTTTTTTTGAATTCGTTGGCTCGAAAAGGATCTTCGCGGGACGAAGTTAAGGTGTTCTTGAAAATCTCCCAAATTTTATAGTGTTAAATATATTTTAAGGAAAAAAAAATTTTTTACCCCACAACTCTTTTTTAAAAAAACCGCTTCTTTTTTTGTTCCTAGCAAAAAATTCTAAACCCCAAAATTAAGGGGGGTAAAATTAAAAAATTTATTTTAAAACCCGTTTGAAGGATAAAGCAATTTTAAAGCCATAGGGTACTTTGTAAAGTTTTTAAAATTTCCCCTTGGCAATTCACTCACCCTTCACGCCCCAATTAAAATTTGACACAATAAAAATTTAAATTCACCCAAAAAAGTTTTAAAGGGGGTAATTACAGGGGAAAAGTTTGCAAAATTTATCAAAGGCGACGCAGAAAGGGGTTTAACCACGAGAATGGGGGAAAAAATCCAACAAAACCCCGATTTCATAACTTGTTTTCCGTTTTTAAAAAAATGTAAATTCCCCCTCAAAGATTCCCCGCGATTCCTAGGACAAGCAAGGGGGAAATCCCGAAGGTGGGAGGCGTTATCTCAGGGAAATGTTTTCCATGGAGAACAACCCCTTGTGTGTTCCCGGATAGTTCCCCGCAACAAGCCGGGGGAGTTTGCAGCAACCCCTTATAGTTCTAGAACCCGGGGAGTTCTAGCAGCAACCCCTGATAGTTTTTAGCAAAAAAGCCGTGATAATTTAAGGGGAGCAGGGATGGTTCTAGAAGAAACACTTTTTTAATTCTACAAAAAAACCTGTTTTAGTTTAGAACAACTGTTAAAAGTTTAAAAACAACCCCCAAGTTCCAGCAACCCCTGTATTTGCAGAAAAACCCTAATTCTTGCAACAAACCGTTATAGTTTTAAAAACAACCCTTAAGTTCTAATTTTAAAACCTTTAAAATTATAAAATAACCCTTAAGTTTTTTCGCAAAAAGTGATATTCTAGCAAAACCTGGATAGTTTTTAAAAAACAACCCCCGAAATTTTTACAGCAACCCTGATAGCTAAGCTACCTGTGATAGTTTTACAAAAACCGAAAAGTTTTAAAAACAACTCTTTTAGTTCAAAGCTCCTGTGAAGCTCTTTGACACACCTTGTTAGTTAATAATCAACTCTTACTATTCTAGCAGCAACCCCCGGATAGTTATAAACAACCTTATTTAAATCAAAAACCCCCCTTTATTTTTTAAAACAGCAACCAAAAATGCTGCCTCGTGAAAAAAACAGCTAACGAATTTCAACGTCTTTTTTTAAATTTTTTCCCTTTTTTTCCCTTTAAAATTAATAAAATATTCTGAAAAATTCCCCCCCCATTTTCAAAAAAAAATTTTAATTCAATTCTTTTCATTAATTTTTGGGGTTTTTTAAAAAACACATTTTACAAAAACAAATTTTTTTTCATCACTTAAAAAGTTGTGTTTTTTGTTTGATAGTGTTTTTTTTACAGGGTGTTCCCTGATATAAAATTATTTTTATAAATGAAAAGGAGATTTTGAGGAAAATTTGGCTTTATCCCCTTAAGAAAGAGTGGAAAACAACCGAAATTGAGACCTCAGTGACCCGCTAGGATTAAACCCCTGACTTCTCGTAAACCCCAAGTCAAAGCTCGCTTTTGTTGTGGGGAAAGGCATTAAAGTCAAGAGCCCGGATAACCGTGAATTTGCTTTTTTTGAATATTGTCTAAAAAATTTTTTTTTGGGTCTTCGGCGGAAAAAAAACCCCCTTAAGTTATTTTTGGTCAACTTTGGTTTTTTTTAAAAGCAAAATTTAAATTTCCCCCTCACATCTCTTTTTTAAAAAATAAAAACATTTTTTAAAACCCTAAATTTTTTTTTTTTTTTCTTTTAAATTTTGGGGAAATTTTAAAAACCAAATTTTTTTACAATTTTTACTGATTATGTTATTCTGTTTTTTCTTTTAAAAGAAAATTTTTTCACAATTATTGTAATTAATTTCAAAATTTTCATAATTAAAAACCCCCCCCTTTTTAAATTTTTAATAAATTTTATTGCCCCCCGGTCTTCACCCATTCGGTTTTACCATTACGAAATTGTAAGTGGGGAAATTTTGAGTGAAAAACGCCCTTTTCTTTTAAAAATGGAACCGAACCGTGGGGCCTGGCATTCCCCCCTTTTTAAAAGGTCTTGTAATCAATGAAAAGATCTTTTTAAAAGGGTTTTTTAAAAAAAAAATTAAAAAAAATTGGTTTAATCAAAAATATGTCAAATAAAAAAAAAATTGAAAAAAAAAAGTTTTTGGGTGGGGAGCAAAAATCGTTTTTAAAAGTTTAAAAAATTTTATTAAAAAAAACAAGGGCTTTTAAATAACCTTTAAACCAACCAAAAAAAACCTGTGGTTTTTTTCCCCCCCCAAAAAATAACAACATTTTGAAACAATTTTCCCAAAATTTTGGGGCACGGAATTCGGGTTTAAATTAAAAATTTAAACCGGGGGGTTTAACCCCAAGGATTAAGGAAACTTTCATGGGGAATTAAAAAAAAAGCTTACAGGTATTTTACGTTCCCCCCCCACCCAATTTTCCTTTTTTTATATTGTTTTTACTTCTTTTTTTTAATACAAATCTTTGAACTGTCGTGCAAGAAATTTTTTCCTTCTTAAACATTACTATTTAAAAAAATTTAAAATTTTAAAAAAAAATTTTCGGAAGCCCTTACCTGCCTGGGGTTTTAAACTCGTGTTCAGGAAGCTTTTCGGATGAAATTTTTGGGGAAGGAGCCTATTTTGGGATTCGGGTTTATTGTGAGACACACCAGTTGGCGCCTTCATAGGAACAAAATCCTCAAAAGTTTACAAAAATTAACCAAAAGTAATTCATTTTAAAAAAAGTAAAAAACATTTGTCCCCGTACCCAACACGCCCAGTTTTTTAACTGGCCCCTTTCCCCAAATTATTTTTTAAAAACCCCCCTTTAGTAAATTGATTTTTAACTGGCCCATTACTAATTTTTTTGTGAACGGGGCCCTTTTCAATTGATTTTTTGAAAAGGCCCCATTGACTAACTTGATTTGGAAACTGGCCCCTTGACTAATTTTTTTGTAAATTGGCCCCTTTTAATTGAGTTTTTGAATTGGCCCCCTTTACTAAATTGATTTGTGAAACGGCCCTTCCACTAAATTGATTTTTTTAACCGGCCCTTTACAACTTAGTTTTTGAATTGGGGGCCCCTTTTTGACTAATTGAGTTTGGAATCGGCCTTTGCTAACCCGAGGGGTTTTGAACTGGCCCTTTAAAAAAACTTGATTTGTGAATCGGCCCTTTTTTAACTTGAGTTTTGAATTCCCTTTTCCCCCAACTTATTTTGAACCGCCCTTTTAAAAAACTTGGTTTGGAATCTGGCCCCTTTTAAAACTTGAGTTTGTGAACTGGCCCCTTTCCCACTTTTAGTTTAGAAAAAGCGTACCCCAAATAAGCTCGACTGTTGGGAAAGAAAAAACTTGGTTTTAAAACCCCCAAAAGGGGGTTTGAGGTATTTTAAAAAGGGGGTTTTACCCCTCCTCCAAGAAAAAAAAAAATTTCCCTTTAAATTAACCCTTTCCAACCCAAACCCACTCCCAGGGGTATAAATTGGGCATACATCCTAATATTTTTGTAAAAAACTTGACAAAACAAAACGGGGGTTTTTAAAAACCTGGTGTGATGTAAAAGGAGGGTAATCTGGGCTAATAAGCTACCACACTTCAGTTACCCTTAAAAAAAAACTGTATTATTTTAGGTCGAAAACTATATTTTTTAAAAAATTAATAGGTTTAAATAACATTTTTGGAGATTTTATTATCACTTTAACGTTCAAATAACTACGAGGCAGTAAAAAGACTACATGGGGGTGCAAAATCCCCAAACGGGGATCATAGAAACTGCACCTGTTTTTTTTAAAATTTTTAAAAATGGGGGAGAGGGCCCCCTTGTTTTTTGGTTTTTTTAAAAAAGGGGGGGGAAAAAAATAAAAAATTTTAAAATTTGTGCAAAATGCGTTATAGCAGTACAGACCCTAAACATCCCCAAGAACGATCATTGTTTTTTTTTTAAACCCGGGAAAATTTTCAGGAGAGTGAATCTGAGCATTAATTTTAAAAGGGCTGCCAAGCATGTTAACATCTACGATCCTTCAGTTGTACGGCAGTGCGGGGCTACTTCAAACAAGAGTAACTACAATTTTTGGAAGGGGGGCAAACTCTATTTTTTGAACTTAAATATATTTATTTTGAAAAAAAAATTTTACATAAAGGAAACCGGTAAAAAGGGGTTTAAATTTGAAAAAACTGACCCTCCTCGTTTAACTAAATTGAAATTATCGAGATTCTTGTATTTTCCCCAGTAATAAATCACCAGACGCTCATCAATTTTTTTTAAAATTTCGCCGAATTCAAGCCCCTTTTTTGCCAAATTTTCAAGGAAAAAAACGAAAAAAACTTGGGGATCTATTTTTTTTGGTTGATTAAAAACCTCATTTCTAAAAGGTCTGATTAAAGGAGGTGTAGGTTAAAATTCACCCCGAGGATAGTTAAATTTTATTATTTATTATTATTTTTATTATTATTTTTTATTATTATTATTATTTTATTATTATTATTATTTTTTATTTTATTTAGCACCGCGTCTTACTCCCCGTTCAGGTTATATGTATTTCGAAATTGTAATGTAGGGTGATTGGAGATGAAATGAAGGCCCTAATTTTAAACGTGGAATCCGAGCCAGGGGGAGACCCGGCATTTCCCCACATTCACAAATTCTTGTCAAGGGGGAAGGGTTTGGTAATGATAAATTTTGCCGGGACCGGGGGAAAAATTTTTAGAAAGTTCTTGCAATAATATGCTTTTTTTGCATTAGAAACATTAAAAAGGTGCAACATTTAAATTTTAAGTATATTGTTTGTTAATTTCAATTTTTTAATGCATTATAGAAATATAAAAATTTTTGGGCAATCCAGACTTGAGATAGTTTCAGTCAGTAATTTAAAATGTTAGGAATACAATAACCTATTATATAAAATCATTTCTTCACCAAAATTAAATTTGTAATTTTAACATTTAAAAATAGTTATGTTTGTTAAAAAAATAAAATTACTGTCTACTATTTTATTTCAATTTGTAAAAAAGTTTTTATAATGATCAGTTTTACTTTTCGTTTGGAACAAACCCAAAAGTTTGATTGGGGTTATTCCTCTCACTCTTGTGAAATGATTATATTAGTTCCTGGGGTCTTGTTGTTAAAAACTTTGATTATATTTCCAAATATTTGTTGGAATTCATAATTGTTACCTTTTACAAAGATACGGTCTACCTCCTGGCCCCCTCGCCACGCCCCCGGGCGTGACGTGTTGTTTTTTTAAACATCGTGAACTATGTCCGTATTTGTTATAAGGTAATATCTGATATGAAAAAAATATAGACCCTTTTCTGTATGAAGTGACGAATCGATTTTCGAGAATAGGTAATTGGTGTCGATGATCGAGTGTGAATAAAACACAGTATTATACACTTTGAGTTTTATTGCCTCCTTGTTCCCCCATAACAAGTGCGCCCGAGGAACCCCCCCGCTCCCCGTCGTTGGAAAATATGAAGGTTTAAAATTAAGTATGAAAAAAAAAACATAGACCATTTTCTTTCCCGCGGGGTAAAACCCCCGGTTCAAGTTGTTCCCTGGTGGTAGCGTCTAATAAAACACGGATATTTAAAATATATATTTATTCGAGTAACTTAAAAAAAATCCGTTTCATATCGAAAACTGTCTATATTTAAAAAAGTCCTTCCCCCCTTTTGATGTTTCGATGGGGCGACGGGGATGAAAAACACGGATATTATGTTTAAATTTATCAAGCCCTCCTACTACAGCGCCTTGAACATCTTTGGTGGGGGACCATAGCTCTAGATCAGTGGACAGGGTTGCATCCATTCAAAAAGTAATATTAAACACTCGAAATTTTAACCATCGGGTTATACGCACTTCTTGACGTTTGAGATGAAATGCAGGGACCAGCTTTGAAGCCTAAAAACCTTGAATTATGGAAAAAACAAAAATGGAGCGTATAAATGGGCCTTTAAAATCTTTTTCAGTCGATCATTATAGAACTGTTTTCGGGCGGATTACCATTAAAAAACGGGGAAAAAACCTTTTAGAAAAACCCCCCTTTTTCACCGATGGGAGTTTCCCGAACCTCGATCTCCCCCTTTCCTCGCAATCGGCTCAAAACGACAGCGCGTTAGTAACTATGCCACCGTTTTGCGGGTATAGACTTTATTGGGTCATCAAACTGAATTTGACGTTAGATCGAATTTAATTAATTAATTGGTAAATTATCAATAAAATAAAAAAAAAAACTAGGGGGGAAAAATTTTATTATTTTCCCCCTTTGGTTGGGACACCTCCTACTTTTAGAGAGAATCAAACGGCGCTACATTATTTAGCGCACCCGGGGGGGAACTATTTTACATTATCAAAAAATACAGTTTCTTTTTTTTTTAATGGAGCTCCTCAAGCAGGTACACAATGAATAAATAATTATTTCAGGGTTGTGAACAAAATTTCAAATTTTCTATTTTGTAAATAATCTTCATGGTTGTAATAAATATCCTTATACTTTTTTTGGGGAATAAATAGAAAGCATTTTTTTCTTTTGGGATATGAATTTTATAATACAATTATAATTTGGGAAATCTGTTTTCACATACAATTCGATAGTAGACCATAATTATTTATTTATTGACTGTTACATTGATCTAGTTTTAAAGCCTGTCTGTGACAATACCAAATCATTGGAGGGGTTTAAAATTTATTTCTTTTGTGTTATTAACATTTAATAACTTTAATTAAATGATTAACAAACTATTGTTTGGGAAAATTTTTAGTGGGGTTTTTCTTGTTTTGGGAAAAAGGGTGGATTAATTACATTTCCCTTTTTCTTACTAAACCTAAAAATAAATAATCCCAATTATTTTAAATTATTTTTATAATTCTTCACTCTCAGATTTTTTGCTTACTTTCGGGGTTTAGCTCCAAATTTCAATCCCCAAACAATTTAAACTTACAGTTTATCAAAAATGGAAAATTATATAATTCAAAAACAATAAAAATAAAAAAAATTAGCTTTTTTTTTCTAAAATATGTAACATTTGTTTTTATAAATTTCCTATGATTTCAGTCTGAGACTAGGGGGGTCTAACTTTAAATAGTCGAAGTTTGAAATTTCCAACAAAAAAACTCAAACCCAAAATCCAATCTCAATAACCAAAATAAATACACCAAAAGTGGAATCTAAAAACCCAATTTGTGAAGTAATGCTACATAAAATACAAAAATTGGGAAGGGACTTTCTTTGGTTTTACTGAAGCACTTAATGACTTTTAAAAAGAATAGAATAAAATATAAATTGTCTGGGAAAACCTGAAAACCTCAAATCATCAACCAACACCCTTAACAAATGGAAAAGACACTTTTCAACCTTCCACCCCAAGGGGGCCAAAAGGGGTATCGCTGAAAACCTCCCCTATTTATAATGTACTCTTCATCACAATATTTTTTTTTTAACGAAAAACAAGTTTCAAAAAACCCCAATCCCTTATCAAATAATCAAGAACTCCCCCAATAGCGTATCAAAAACTCAAAAAAAGTCCCTTTCCCAAAACCCGGCCTCCTTCCATCGTAGTTTACCTGTTTGGGCCAGTTTCAAAGAAGATAGAGCCTACATGTATTCTCCCTTTGTACTTATTTTCATTCTAAACAAAAACTATTTATTTATTTTCATTTTTTTCCATATATATTCAACAGCAAACACAACGAATGACACACTAGCGACATCTCCCATATTAACTCTTAACTTTCCCAAAAAAGTCTAATTGGCATTGGTCTTTTCTAGAACACCATTCACAAAGGTTATAAAATTAACATTAACTGCACATAAATCATTTTCACTGTGTTAACACCAGTAATAAATTTTTAGTCCCAATCCCAAGGAGAGCTTGCTAGGTTTTTTTGGGGGTTTTCATAATATTCAACTTTTTTTATTTATAATTTTCGTCCTTTATTTTATTTTTAAAAATCGATTACTTTTTTAACACCATTTTTTGCTAAAGTCTTGTGTATCCAAAAATTTCTGTTTGATTTCATCAGATCTGTTTAGTTTGTTACTTATCATAACTTATTTTGTTACTATTATTGTATTGTTTGTCTCAGAAACCCATGATGGCGTAATCGCCAAAACACTGTGCCCCACCAGAGTTTGCAACCCAAATTTTACAGGAGATGAATCAAAAAAAAACCCAAAAAAGGAATACACTTATTCAACTTTCAACGTCAAAAATTTTTTTTTTGTATACTTCTTCTTAAAATCAATTACTTATTTTGATTTTATAATTTTTAATATATCATAATTAAGAATTTTATTAGATGGATGAACATCTATTGATTTCCTTTAAAATCTAAATTAATTTTGGTTCGATAGTTAAAACACAAGCAAGTTTTTAAAAACCTTTTTGGACTCGAATAACAAGTTTTAAAACATTAAATCCTTTACAATCTTTTATTAATTTTGTGAAAAAAGTTTTGTATTATGTCATTAATTTTAATATGTGTCATATAGATTTTATATTGTTAATTTGTTTAAATGTGAAAGGGTTTACAATAAAAACCCACTGACAAATTTATTTTAACCTTTTTTTTAATTATTTTTTCCATTTTTCCACTTTTTAAAAATATTTTTTAACATTACAAATATGTATTTCTTCTCAAATATGTTCAAACTATTTTACTAGTATATTTAAATTATTAAACTAATAATTACTTTTGTTGGCATACAAATTTAACTATTTTTTTGATAAGTCATAAACCTTCATTAAATCTATAATCTTTTCTAAATACTCAAAATTTTTTGGTTTTTAGTTTTTTAAATACTATTAACTTAATAAGCCCTTTTGTCATTTCCCTTTTTTTTTTTATCATTTTTACCTATAATTGCTATTTTTTAAATTTATTGTTTTTGTACAGTTTATATTTTTTCTTTGTTTTATGCTAATTAATTTCAGAACTTTACTTTTTAAACATCTAAATGTTTAATTTTTTAGAAATGGATGTTTAAATTGCCATAATTTTTGAGAGAGCTTATAAACTATTGAGTTGTATTATAGGATAGAGAGAGGTGGGGGGTTATAGACGGTTAAAAACACAAACATAAAAAATTTTTTTACAATATTTATTTGGTCATAAATATTTAAAATTTATAAAAAAAAACGGGTTTTGTTTAAATATGAGGGAATAGTGGCTCGGTACTAAATAAAAAATTTATACAAACAATTTATTATAATTAAAAATTTTTTAAAATAAATAATTAACTAAAAAAAAAATCAGGTAGGCGGAGGTTGCAATGGCAAATAAAAAATATAAAAAAAAGAAACCCGGGTGCTTAAAATAAAATTAAAAAAATATTGTTTTTCATGCAGAAAAAAATATGAAAAAAAACAAAATCGTGAAAAATGGTATGTGGGGGAACTGTCTGAGGGGAAAGAAAGTAAAAGGTGTTATTCGGCCCGTCTAAAAATCACCTTTATGGGGGCGAGCGCGTTTGCAAGGACTCTGATACCCAACGGCAACGTATTATAATCATCGATTATCCGGCGTTTGGTGTACCCCGGGCGGTAAACCTTATTTCTGCAAACCCGGTACTTTTCAGTCGCAAACCTTTTTTTTTTTTTTGTGCGGTATCTGTTTGTACGTTCCGGGCTTGTTCGTGCCCATCGTTTCAGAACGTCAAAATTAACGTCTTTCCCGGGTTTTCCCGTAGTTTATGGTGACCCCGCAAACCCTTGCACACCATTTTTTTTTTGGGTGGGATCGCCACCGAACAAACCCGGGTTTACGCGTAATTCTTGGGACCGCCAGTAAAAGGGCGTGATGTAGTTCCGGCCCCGTAATCGAAGTTCATCAGTGAGGTCACAAAAAATTTCCGGCGGTGGACTCTGATCGCGGGGCGTTCCGTGAACAGAACGTATCCGTTGTCGTGTTTACAAACGCGCCCCCCAATTGTTCAAGGTGCCGTATAAGTGCAACTAGCCATAGCGTGTGTAGCACGCCCCGCCACACTTTGTTAGGGTTTGGGCGCAACGCGTACGCGCATCTTGAATTGGGGAACAAACCTCGTATTACTTATGACGCTTCCACGGTGTGTACGGATCCCGTCGGTACTTGTGGACGTCCCGATTGTCGTTACAACGGGGTAGTGTGTAAATCGGGTCTTTGCCAAACTTTCCCATACCCAAATTTAAAAAGAGGGTTTAAACAGTTTGCGGAGAACGGGGTTTTTCACAAGAATCGAAATCCGAGTTTTCCCTTCCTTTCTATAATTTGAATTAAGCTATTTTTTCTCTCGTGGGTTTCACCCACTTTGGGCCTCCGCTGGCTTCTTGTTTAATTTTCAAAAAGTATCGATGTACCGTTGAAAACCCGCAAAAAGTGTCTGACGGTCGTAAACAGATACATCGTACTCCCACACTTCGTGCCTGCTTCAACGGTGTAGCCTTTTTTAGGGTTTTTCCCGGGTCTCGTCAATCACCCCGACGCGTCAACCAGCGATCCCTTTTTTTCGTTGTGCCGACAGCGTTTGGTTTTTCTCTCCCCGCATTCCGCCCCAAGATGGGAACCCTCAACTTGTTGTGCATCCGTGTAGGCAATACGGGCAGGAATAAATCCCCCGGGGGGCGTCACTGTAACTTTGGATGCCTTCTACCGATTATAGCGGGAAATTTGGCTCCAAGTGGGAAATTTTGGGGTGGGCCCCGGGGTTTTTTTGTACTTGCAAACGTACGGATCAAAAGAACACCCCCCCAAGTACCTGATTTTTCACAGAAAGGTCAGCTTCGGGAAGAGTTTGAAAACAATTTGTACGCCCGCCCAAAAAAGCACCCTGGGGTGAGGGGCCTTGGTATACCCTCGTGCCGGAGTACAATCGTTGCAAGTCTTGTCTGTGCGTTTCATCGCGTTAAACGTAATCCCCATCTCTTCGCCCCGTAGCCCGGCGTTCTTAAATTTTTTCCCGCAGGCCATGGTCGTATAGCGCGTCTCATGGTTTTCGTGGCGGCTGTTTTTGAAAGGGGGGGGTCCCGTCGGGGTAACAGAGCGGACACCCGTGCCCCCTAGCAGCCCAGAACTGGAAGACGGTGGTGGTATTCCAGCTTTAACAACGCGTTAAAACTCGCCCCCCAACCGTAAATTCCCCGCGGCCGTTACCCGCTGAAGGGTAGGGAAAAACCACGTTGATGGGCCTCCCCGCCCGACCATTTTTACGCGACGTGCGGGCTGTTGGTCCGCGTCCGGTAAAACCACCGTTGGACAAAAACGACGGTATTTCTTAAGATGGCTTCGGCGGTACAAATGGCCGCTCAGCCCATAGTACACGCCTTCTTGAAAGGATCCACCTTGTTTTCCCGAGCATGTCTCTAAACTTTAGAGGCCCTTTCCCCAGATCTCTACGTCTTTCACGCAAACAGTCCAGCTCGCGGTTAAAATCAAAGACGTAATTTTCTTTGACCAACGCGTATCCCACTTCTAAAAGCGCTCCTTTCCCTGGGACCGACTTTCTCCCCGAGCCGTAGCCCTTCCTTTGGCGGCAAGGGACCCCTATACCCCGCGTTTTCTTTTTGTTGAAAAAATGGGGAAAATTTCCTTGGCAAAGCTCGTCCAAGCCGACGTTTGGCATTTTGGGGAAAAACGAATGGGGGGGAAAAGTTCAGCGAGAAAAAAATGGAGCGGGCGTTAAGCTGGACTTTATTTTCCCCCCGTTCATGAGAGCTCTGGGGGCCATTTTTTCCTTTCCATCATAATTTTAGAATAATTTCCATCATAGCCCTTGGCATTATGGGTTTAGAGGGTGATGTCTTTAAATTTTGAAGCTTTTTTTTCTCTAAAAAACCGAAAAATTGGGCCTTTCTGTGGCATCACCTTAAATATGCGGAGTCCTATCGCCCCCGCATTCAGTGCAAGGGATGGTCATTTGCATCTATAGGGAAGACAGGCCTTGCAAAATGCCTGCACGACAAAAATTTTTGGTTCGTGCGGGGTCTTTTTTGACCGCACCTTGAAGAGGCGTTTTTGTCTGCATTCAAATTCGTAAAATACAACATGAAATTGCCTTTTTTTTAGGGGACGGTTTGGCGGGGGGGCGGGGCCCCCCCGCTTCATATAACAGAAATGCCCAAAGGGCGTGGGTCTGCATACTTAAAAAAAAAGTTCATAACCCCTGGGGGAAATTTGTTTGACTTTCCAAAATGAAGATGTCCACATACTCGCAAACCCTTTTTGAAGTAAACAGCCGACATGCGACCTCTGAAAAACCCGGGACGTTTTTGGTTATCAAAACACTGTGGTTTGTTAGTCGACGCCGCAATCTTACAGTCCAGATCGGCCTCCACTGAAAGACCGGTTTAGGGAAAAGCATCTTTTGCACGCGGTTTCGCTTTTGTGCTCGTTCTTTGGTTAAACGGAAACCCCGGCACTCGCGCAAAAGTACGAGCATTTTTTAAACGCGGTGAAAAGGATGTTATGATCAAATAGTTTTGCTTGTCGTGTGAAAAAAAACCAAATCAAGTACCCCTTTTAAAGGAATGTTCGGAGGGATTTGGCCTCAAATAGGACCTGTCTCCCCGACGTTCCCTGACACGGTGATTTTTGTATTTCGGGAGGGATGTTTGAAATTTTTTCAGTTGGTGAGTCCACCCCTTTCAAAATTCACACGGGCTTTACGGCATAGTTCCTTTGCTTGAGTTTTTGATTTTTACGGCCCTCCTTTATGTATTTATTGTGTTCACGTCCATGCATCCCGGTTCTTTTTTTCACACAATAGCTTGGCGAAACCAATGCACGGGCAAGGCAAAGGTGTCACCATTTTGAATTGTAAATTTTTCCTTTATTATTACGGCTATAGTTGGGGAGCGGGAGCGAGTTTATCACATTTATGATTCCCCCCCCGCGCGGCTTATAAAGTTTTAATTGATATAAGGGGATGAGTGAGAACGAAGCATTGCTTTTTAACACTCGTTCTCTTTAGAGAGCACGCTGCGCGTCAAGGTTTCTTGTCGTCTAAGGAAAAAGACCCAGGTCTTGAGAGGAGTCTGTGTGAACAATAGTAGACCTTTGTGATCTCGGCGCTAACTCCTTGATCCTGGGGGAGTCCAAGCAAAGCATTGGGTTTGCTCCCCGAAACCAGGTTTGAGCGTCACGATCGTCCCCGGGTCCCTAATGTATTTATCAATTCAAAGACCGACATAAAATCCCCCCTCAATTGCTTAATTCTCTCTTCAAAAAGATTTTGGAGAGGGACGCCTTGAGGCAAAAGCTCCTCCCACCTGATTAACCGGGCCACTACTTGGTGCCCGAAGGGCGGCCAGCGATGGGTTGCGGGGACTCCCTCGGGGCTCGGGAAAACGTGTGGACGTTGCGCAGCGATGGTGTCGGTTGGGGCCGCCATTTTCCCCATCCATTTAAAAAATAACAACGTGTGTTTTTAAATACAAAGGTTTTAAAAACAAAGATAGGAATCGAAACCCGGGGCCCCCCCTCGCAAATTGTGTTGTGGTAAATACACCTAGACTTACATTATTTATTATTTGTAAGAAAAATGTGATGGCTGTATATGAAGTTGTTAAACATTTCTATTTATTTTTGTAAAATATGTGACTGGTGTATATAAGTGTTTAAGAAGTCTTGCATAAACAATTTTAAACTTACTTTAATTACAGTCTCCCATTCATTTTTTATAGCCCCTTTTTGCTAAAAGTTTTGAGTATTATAGATCCTTATAAACCGTTGGAGTTTTTCCATTCTCCATCTATGCAAATGTGTGTACACTTCTATAATTTTGGCTTTGGGTTTTAAAGTGGAAAATTTTTGTATGTCAACAAAATTTATATTTTTGGAAGTCATTCCGGGGACACCCTTGACAGGTTTCAACGAGTGTTGAACGTTTTCTCTTCACCCAATGTGGGTAAAATTTACTTTCATTATTCTCCCCTATAGTGTTTGTAGCACAATTTTTTTTTTTGTTATATGTGGGGGATAAAAAAAAAGTACCAATTTTCCTGAGTGATGCACAGAATAAATAGAACGCATATTTTACCTACACTTTTCTATATATGTTACTCGCAGGCAAATAGGTGTTATAATTCTTTGAACATCGCCGTAGACAAGACTCCCATTGTTGAGGAGATTGGGGTTTGATAATCTACAAGGGGGGGTTTGTAACACACACAGTTTTTTAAACGTTAATTAGTGTGTGTGTGTGTGTGGGTATTGATGCTTCCTAGTTAAGTAGTTAAACATTTTTTTTGTTTTTTTTTTACGTAAACGTTTTTTTATCTAAATTCTGTGTTATTTGTATTACATATCTGACAGTAGAAGATTCCCTTTAGTTAAATTCAGTTTTAAATTTAGCAAGTCATGTGATTTCATACATACAGACATAAGTACTAAAACCCACAGGGCATTAATGGAGAGCGGATTTTTTTTGTAAATGTTTAATGAAATTTTAAAATTTTATTTTATAGATTAACTTTGTGGGATTTGGGGATTTGTTATAGTGGAAAAAACCCCTTTGGGGAAATTTTGAACCCCTCCTTCCACGCGAAGGAAACTTAAAAGGGTTTGATTTTAAAACACAGTTCTTTTTTTAAACGTTAATTAGTGTGGTGTATGTGTGTTTGTGTGTGTGTGTGTGTGTGTGTGTTGTGTATTGAATATGAGTAGTAGCACATCGGTTCAAGGAATCCTGAAGTTAAATTATAACCCAAATCAGATGGTTTGTTTTAATAATCTCATCAGTGTGTTTTAAAACATGAATGTTTTTAAGGAATGGACAATCTGCAGCTAAAAGAATTTCCCGTTTTATCGCCAAGTCACTTGCTTACATCCCATACGGGGGGGGGGAACATATGTTAAAACACAGGGCATTAAGAGAGAGCGGATTTTTTTTTTGTGAGTGTTTAATGTAATTTAAAATTTATTTTTTAGATTACTTTTTGGGGAATTGGATTTGTTAATATTTTTTTTTTAAACGTTTCGGGAATTGAACCTCTTCCCGCGATGATAACTCTAAAAGGGTTATGTAACACACAGTTTTTTTTTTACTTTATTAGTGTGTGTGTGTGTGTGTGTTTGGTGTGTGTGTGTGTGTGTTTGTTTTGTGTGTGTGTTTTGTGTTGTGTTGTATTAAATTTGAGTAGTACACATCGAGTTAAAGGGAAAACCCCCTGAAAAGTTAATTTTTAACAATAAGATAGGTTTGTTTTAATTAATTCATCATGTGTTTTTATAATGCATGTTTTTTCTAGGAATGGAATATCTGACAGCTAGAGAATTCCTAGTTTTAAAACGCAAACTTGCTTATACATAATACAGAAAACTAGTGCTGAAAAAAGGCATAATGAGAGAGCGGATTTTTTTTTTTTTGGGGTGTTTTTATTTAAATTATTTTATAGATTAACTTTGTTGGGAATTTGGATTTGTAATAGTGGTTTAATTTATCAAACCAACTTTTTTATCTATGCCGGGAATCGAACGCGGGACCCCTGACTCAACAGACTTTAAATATATTTTTTCCAAAATACGCGTTTTAAAAAAGGTTAAACCCACATTTTTAGCTGTGTTTTAAAGTCAGAGTTTTGATACGAATAAATACCCCCTCGTCTCCCGTGCTAATGACAGGAGGGAAAATGACTGGGTTTTGTCTCTTCTTTCTCTAGCAAAATATATTATTGCTTGGGTTTAAATGAAAACTTAAACGAGAAATTAAATAAGTTTCTATTTACAAGTATAGTCGATACTCATTAAGAGTTGATCTAGTAGCTAAGTTCGGTCAAAAATCGGCATGAGGGATGGGTGCCCGGAGTCGTGACCCCCGGGCGCTGCACAAACCCTCCGGATTCCGGGGTAGCCGCTCGAGCTCGGCCGACACGTGTCGTCCATCTTTTGGGCGGCGGGGGGCGATGGTTGCAATTTTCCAAAATCTGAAATTAATTTAAATACATATTAATTTTTATCAAGGGGGAAAAAAAACTACACACCAATCATGCTCAAATTTTAAAACCGGAAAAAAACCCCCCGTGAAATTTCCTCTTGTGAAAGCCCCAAACAGATCTGATGGGCCGCGTTTGATTGTTCCTGCGGGGCGGTGTTGTGTCTTCGGAAGTCTGTAAGAGCAAATACTCTGTACACCAAAAACTTTTTATCATGTAAAAAAGTTACCCTTATATATACAAACTTTTTTAAAAAATTCGATTTAACCCGTTTTAAGATCGTCAAAACTCATCTTGATGTTTATAGGGTGAAATCAAAAATTTTATTGAACGAGTGTAAAGTTTCGGGGTTATTTATAGTCGTTTGCTTTGTTCCCCAAACACGAAAAAAGGGATGTTTTTCAAACCCTCACGGAGTCCCCCGTCAAGGGGTATTGGGAGGCAATTAACATACCCAGGGACTGGAGGGCTATGGGCCCGATTTTGATATGAAGGACTTTTTAAAAAATTAGACAGTTTTCGATTTTGGGCAGGCGCTGTAGGTAGGAGGTTTTTTTGTTAATAATCATAATATCCGTGTTTTTTCACTCCCGTGCGCCGATCGTTTCACCCGATAGGAGGGGAAGGAACTTTTTTTTAAATATAGACGTTTTCGATTGAACGATTTTTTTTTGGGTTACGTCGAAAAATATATTTTTTAGAATATCCGTGTTTTATTAGAGCTAACCTGGGGAACAGAGCTGAACCGGGGGTTCCCCCCGGGGAAAGAAAATGGTCTTAGTTTTTTTTTTATACTCAAATTTACTTCTTATGTCCACGACGGGGGGGCGAGGGGTTCCCTCGGGGTACTTGTTTTGGGGAACAAGGATGGCAAAACAACTCAAAGTGTTTATATCTGTGTTTTATCACACTCATCATCGATCACCTTTACCAATCTCGAAAATCGATTGATCTTATACAGAAATGGTCTATAGTTTTTTAAATACTCGATATTACCTTTTTACCAAATACGGACTTATGTTCACGATTTTTTTTAAAAATAACACACGTCACGCCCGGGGGCCCGTGGCGAGGGGGCCGAGGGGTTTGTTCCGGTTTTTTAAAATTTATAAAAACTTTAATCTAGACAAAGTACGGTCTAGACACAAAATACATAAATTTTGGGCCTCATAAATAAAAACAAAAATAATTATACACAAAAATTTCCTAAAACCCTTTTTAAAAGTAACGAGACATATGTATACATCCATATATTTTTTATTTTATCTTACATAAAATTTTAATTTTCCCATATTTTGGGTTTTAAAGAACGTAGCTCCAATTTGTTTTTGGACAAAATACTAAAAAAAATTAATACAATTTATAAAAGTGTATTTTCATTAAAATAGCAGAGGATTTATTCTTTTTCGTCTACTACATTTTTTATTTATGAATAAATTAAATATAATTGTTCCTGTTTTAGTTTTCCTAAAAACCAAAGGAAATGTAGATACTTTCCTCTTGTGTTATGTGTCGCTAATGGAGTTTGTGTCGTGATATTAGAAAGGCTTTCACTTGTCGGAAGTCATACTAACAACCCTCCCTACTCCAGTCCAACTGTTCTGGTACTTTCTACGGTGCCCGGAAGCTAAGCCCCCTACCCTCTCCCTGGACAATATTTCAGCGCACTTAAAAACCGGAATTCAAATTTTCTCTCCAGAAAAAGGGAAATTTTCCAACTTTTTCCAAACACCCTCTACACTACACGAAAGGCTGAATCTAAAATGAAATTTTAATCATAAATGTTGTTACCGGTACATTCTGGTTTATGTGTGTGTCAAGTGTTTTTACGTGAATAGGTGGGAAATTTCTCAGCTCTCAGGGGTCTGCAGCGGGGACTTTGGTGGTGCTTTTTCAGGGGAGTGGACTATTTTCTTAGGAAAAAAGCTTCTTAAGCTCCTCAACAAAATTAATACATTCCCTTTGTTTTTATATCAGCTTATAAATCTGTCTCATTAGAAACAAAGGTTGTTTTGATTCATTCAAATAAAAAATATTTTAATAAACCCTTTTTTTAAGTTTTGTTTAAAATTTTTTTTACTTTTAGTAATACCTTTAAGAACGTAGTATTAATTTGCTTGCTGACTTAGCGGATGAAGAATTTTATTCGCTAAAGGGGGGGGGGGGAAATTAGATTTTAAGTCTTATCAAATAATTTTCCCCCCCAATGCTTCATTAAAGTTTGACTGTATAACTCAATTATCTCACTCTCACATGGTTTAAAAGAAATGATTAAATAGAATGTTTTATTTTCTCCCCAAGTATTATACCTCAGACCTTAACAAGCAAAGTAGATAGTATTTACCTGATCAGTTAAAAGCAAAAATCCAGTACTATTTAATGGACCAATTAACAATAATGTAGAACGGCCCTACATTGAACCCGGTAACAAGTAAACTAGACAGTGTAATACCTTTTAAAGGAAAAAAGGAAAGTAGACAGTGTAATACTTGAACCCTGGTAACAAGGGAAAATAGAACAGTGTAATACTTGACCCGGTACAAGGAAGTAGAACCGTAATAATTGACCAGGTAACAGGGAAAATAGAAAAGGGGTAACTCGAAACCCGGTAACAAGTAAACTTGAACAGTGTAAAATTTCCTGAACCAGGTAACAGTAAACTAGAACAGTGTAATTTCCTGAACAGGTAACAAACAAAGTAGAACAGTGTAATACCCCGAACCAGGGAACAAGCAAAATAGAACAGTGTAACCTCGACCAGTAAAAGAAAGTAGAACAGTGAAATACTGAACCAGGTAACAAGCAAAGTAGACCCGTGTAATACCTGAACCAGGTAACAAGCAAAGTAGAACAGGGGTAACCCTCGAACCAGGTAACAAGGGGGGAAATGAACAGTGTAATTTCTGAACAAAGGGAACAGCAAAGTAGAAAAGTTTTAATACCCGAACCAGGAAAAAGCAAAGTAGAAAAGCGTAACACTCGCAGGTAAAAAAGTAAACTAGAACAGTGTAATACTGAACCAGGTAAAATAATAGAACAGTGTAAAACTGAACAGGTAACAAGTAAACTAGAAAAAGTGTATACCTGAACAGGAAAGCAAAAGTAGAACAGTGTAATACCTTTAACCAGTTTGACGAGTTTGAGAATAGTTTAGGTAATAATGTTATTCTTATAGTATTAATGGTTTAAAAATGTTTCAAACAAAATATTAACAATTACGTTATCAAAAATTGTTACACAAAATACTGTATTTAGACCTTTGTTTTTATAAAAAATAGATATAAGTAACTGTATTTTTTTTGAAATTTAAAAGGGGTTTAATAAATAGGGGTGTATCGAACTTATGTCAACCTTAAATAGCTAGTAATATATTCTTTCTTTGATGAAAAAATGCCCCTATTAACCATTCAAACACTCTTTAATACTAAATGGTATATTTTTGTCGGGAACCCCAATATTAACCTATTTTATGGGTTTTAATTTTTACAAAACTAGATTTGAATAGAAGATGTTTTTTGCCCTGCCCAAGTAAAAACCGCTATTAAAATCCAGAACTTTTACCGGAGGTCAGAACCCCCCTCCATTTTTTTTTTCCACGCTAATAGCGCTTTGAAAATTTCGCAAACGGATGCAGCTAAAAGGCCCTTTTTTTTGGTGGGGTAATACCTTTTGAGGCCTTATCAAAAAAAAACCCGAACCCTCCCTTTCCAGGCGATCTTTGAGCCCACGGGGGCTATGGGGCCCATTTCGGGTGGGGGGGACCTTTGAGAGTTTATATAACAAACTTCCCCGCCAACCTCTTCTTGCCATAAATCCCCTTGGCGCATTCATGGAAACCCCCCCCCCCCCTCTTTCCTGCCACCAAAAGCATGTTCAGAATGGAGGGGGTTCAGGTGCTCATTTTTTTTGGGGGGGATATATGTCTTTAAAATTTTATGAATTTTGGGTTTATCTCATAAACATATTTCCAAAAAAAATTTCCTTTTGTATGAATGAATATATATAAAATTTTTAGAATTGTGAACTAATGATCATACAAAGCAGGGGGACGTCACTTCATTTTCAGTTTATTCATGATTTATATAAAAGTATAATATGAATGAAGAGGGAATTGAAATCTCGGTGGAAAGGTTTTGTTAGTCATGGAGTGATTGATGATTTGGAAAGTCTAAAAAAATAGAGGTGATCTTGGAATCTCTTTGGAAATTTTTTTTCTTTTTTGTTTGTTATTTGTGTAATGTTTTGTTGTATTTGTAGAGTATTGATTGTCTCCATTGTTTATTTTAGATACAAATAAAAACGATGCACTTGGGGGTTTGCTTGCTATTGTATTTGTTTAAATTTATTGTTTCTGTTATAAACATTTAATGAATATTAGTATTTTTTAAATTTAAATGGGTTTAGCTAGATTTATAAAATAGTAAAATAAGTGTTCTTAGCTCGCAAAATGTTTTTGGTAAACAAAAATTTTAGCCATTAAATTGTCGTTAATAATCATTTTAGGAAAAAATTACCTTTTGCCTTTTATTATATTGAGAAAAATATTATTAATTCAGTTAGACAAAGTTATTTTTACCGAGTATTGTGCAATTACCCCAGGGGTTTTGCTAGTTTTAATAAGAACAAAATTACTCTCCAAAAAAAAAAATTGGGTGCACAATGTTGGAAAAAAGATCAATTGAATTTAATTTCATTAGAAAAACCCTAAACATAACAACATAAATGATAATACATATTTAGGAAACGCCCATATTCAGAATATGTATTCGTTATTTTCACAGAGCCCCCCTAATTGTGTCCTTCATGTGATAGGAAAATTTTTTTTTTGATAACATGGGAAACCAAAATCAAGTAGCCTACTGGACTTGGGGTGATAAACTTTTTATCAATAAGTTCAATATGGATATATTTGTAAAAAAAATTTTTAGTTCATAAAACCCTTTAAACTTTTTTAATTAAAAAAATAAACATGTTTTCACGGATTTTAAAAAAGTTTGATAGTTTGTACTTTTTTTAAACCCGTAATTTTATTTGAAACCAAGTAAAAAAGGACTTTATTTTTGTCAAATAATGGTAAATTCTCAATCATCTTTTTGATAACCAGAGATTTAAATTTTAAACTTTTTCCAGAGTACCAAAGGTTTTCCATAATTTTATAAAAATTTTAATGAAAAGGGAAAATTAAAACTAGTGGTTTAATTTTATAATTTTATTATAAATGGAGTGAGCTACTTTAATTTATCCTTTAGTACAAATTTTACAATATTGATATATAATTTTAAACTAATATACTATTAATTAATATACTTGTAACTAAAAATCAAAAAAAATAATTTATGTATTATTTGATAAGCCATTTCGGTAATATAATTTCAAAGAAATTACTTAACAGGGGTTTTGACAGATACATCATTTGACGGTTAGGACGGATGTCGGGAAAAAAAGTTTGTTTTCACGAAAGCCCGATTTTCACATAGGGAAACTTCAGTTTTTCTTTATTTGTTTGATCACCATGGAACCAAAATATGCGCATGGGGTATAATTTTTAAATAAAATATATCTCTTTTTTGGGTAAAAAAAATACTCAATCTTATTTTCGGTTAAATTTGTCTATGTTTTGTTTGGCTAGTAAAATTTATTTAACTTGCTTTTACCCGTCGCGGGTTCGCCCCGCGATAATTTATAAAAACTTTTAATTTTTGACTAAAATTTTTGGGTTTTGTCATAAAAACTTTTTTTTCAATATCTATGGTTTTCTTTAGTCTATCTGTCATAATTTTGCCGTATTTTAATTTCACTTTTAATATTTAGTTTTAAAAGATGTATATAATTTTAAGGGTTTTTATTATACATTAATTTTTTTTAATTTTTACCCTTTTTAATTAATAAGATAAAAAAAAATAAATGAAATTATACTTTTTTGAATAATACTAAAAATCACATCAAAATTTATTATTTATTTTGAAAATACGTCCCCAATGATTATATTTACTTTAAAGGGAAAAATTTAAATCACAAATTTTAATTAAATAATTTCAAACAAAATTTTATTCAACAAATATTTTTATTTAAAAAAACAAAGGTTTTGGGAAAGGCCTATAAAGTTTTCCCGGACATACTCTACCAAGTAAAAAGTTTCTTCGAATCGTTTTTTAGCAGTTTTGGCGTGATGGCAAAAAAAATCCAAAAACCCAAACTTCACATTTAAAAATATTAGTTTAAAATATTTTTTGTAAGATAGTTTCGGTACGTATTATATATAAATCAAAAAACGATAAAATGATCTTGGAGTAAAGTTTAAATGGCCAATTTTTTTTTCTATCCCAAGTAGGTTTTTTATGTTGTTTTTCAAATATGCGTTTTGATGTTAATTTTATTCAAATAATGGGTTTGATGTTCATTTTATTAAAAAAATGGGTTTTGTGTTTTTTTAGCAATATTTACACAATAAAAAACCCATAAGCAAAGCTATTTTTCTTTTTTTAACCGCTTACTTTCTAGCCTCATACACTCTCTAACAACAATTTCTTCTCATTGTCCTTACTATACTCTTTTTTATTAGCTTCTAAAATGCTTCTCACTCTCTCTCAAACGAATTTCTCAATCCATCTCCTTCAAACTCATTTTTTTTTCAATCTCTATTAAAATTATCTACTCTTTCTATTAAATCTCACTTATCAAGCTGTATCATAACTCTCACTATTCTTATCTCAATATCACATTCTCTATATTTCAATCTCATTCTCTATATTTATATCACTCTCTCTATCTATCTCAATCTCATCTCTCCCTCAATCTCACTCTCTCTATATCTTAATATCAACCATCTATCTCAATCTCACTCTCTCCACTAAATCTCACTTTTTCTCAAACTCTCATGACCTAAAAATCACTCTCTCAGTTTTTTTTCCAACCCTCCCCCTCAGACATATCTCTTTTAAAAGGTTCTCTACTTTCTCTCAATCTAATTTCCTTTCTCTAAATAATCTCCTTTCTCTAAAATTTCTCTCCTAAAACTTTCTCTTTTACGCCCTCACATATTATCTCTTTTTAAAATTTAATTATCCCTCAAAATTTTACACTCTCTTTTTTTTCACACACAAGTAATATTTTACCACTTATCAGAATTCCCCCTCACAGGGTGTTTTCTTTATCTCTCTCTCTCTAACACCCCAATCTCCTCCCAAACATAATATTTTAACACTTTTTTTCCCCCTTTTTTCTACCAGTATTTTTTCTTTTAACCATACACTATTTCACTATCACTGCTAAACGCTCCTCGATCTCTCTCAATACCTCATTCTCAGTTCTTATACTCACTTTCTCAACTCCATCTCTTTTTTACTTATATATGTTAAACTCTTTTTTTATTTTTATCTTATATAAATGTTATTTAAACCAATTTCCGGTAAGTAGAATTTTCGAGGAATTGTGATGATATTTTTACAAAGAAACCCCTCATTTTAATGGTTTTTTTGGGGGTCCAGGATGTCGGTTAAAAATAGTAGTTTCCACCCAAAAAGGTGAGTTTTTTCAGGGGAAATTTCTCTTTTAAATTTCCTGTTTACATACCATGGAAATTTTGATTTGTTTCATGGGTGGGAAAAAATGTACCTCTGGTTAAAATTTAAAACAAATCATCACTACTTTTGGGGTACGGTGTAAAAAAAGAAAGGTTCGACCATTATTTGTATATTTAAACAAACAAAGCGATTTTTTTAGGGTTTTTTAAAAATAATTATACATAGTTGTATTGTTGATTTTTTTTTTTCCCCCCTTTCCCCTCTTTGTCCTTGAATTTTCATGCTCTTATTATAGTTTGATAAGCCCTTTTTGTGTAATTTAAATACGAGATAGGCCGAAAAAATTTTGACAAATGTCCAATCATTTTAAGGGGGTTTGTCCCAAAAAAAGTAGTTAAACTAAAACCAAATTCCTGCGAATTTTCCATCTTTTCCTTCTGTTCAATGTATAAACAATATTTATTTAGTCATATTTGAAACCTGATTTGTGTATAGTTGTAAAATCGGTTTAAAAAAAATTTTTATTTTGTTAAAATATTAACGATTTAAACTTACTTGAGTTGTTTGGTGCAACAAATAAATAGAAAACTGGTGAGGGGGCTTTTTAAAGTTCCCATCGTGGCGTGAAGGGGGGAAATTTTTGGTTTTGATTTAATTAAACCCTGAGCTAAATATCTATGTAAAAATGTTTGTCTTTGACGGTAGCTTTTGAAAGGGAAATCGGGTGAGGAAAAATTTTATAGATTTTTCCAATAAAACATAAATTTTAGTTTAATATTTTGCTTTTGATCGCAAACAACGATCCACTAATTTTCACTTCAAAAGCGTATAAATTTTACAATGTTTTTTTTTTTGTGAATATGTTCATAAAGTTATTCAGGTAAACATTTGGGGAAATTTTGTTACATAAGTATTTCTGTTTTTAAATAGTTTTTTATTAAAATTAAATTTTTTTATTTACAAATGATAAAATATTTCAAATATATTACACGTGCTATTATAAGCTCTTAAAAAACCAAAAAATTTCCTATTTGAAAATTGGGTTCTTCAAACTTTTTGAAGAACAACAAGACTAATTAACTATTTTCACATAACCTATAGTTTGAAAATATTGTTATTAATAAATATTTTGAACTATAAACATATACGAGTAAAAAGTTTGTGACTAAAAGTTCTAGAAATAGCTTTTGGAAATATTATATTTAAAATTTTAAATATTTGTTGATTAAATAAATCAAAATAAGTTGTTAAACTCAAAAATTAAAAAAAAAAAATTCTTGTTTGGTTTTTTGTGCCCCAAAAAGTGTTAATAATTTAAAAATCCCTCTTGTTTACAGTTTTTACTGATTCAAAAAAAAGTAGGATTTTTTTTAATTACCCAAAAATTGACCATCCCCCCCCTCATTCCATGGCAATAAGAGGCTGTGGTCAATGAATTCAGGTGACCTAGATATGGTTCAAATACCACCCCATTTAAACCAAACACAGGCGTAACATCTTACACTTCTAAGGGGAAACATTATACTCCAACCCTGGTAGGTTTCATTTTTTTTTTTCGTCCCTTCAATAAAATTAATATATTAGCAGTCAGAGAGTATTGACAATATTTTATTTTTCCCAATTTGATTCTATAATACACACTTCGTACTGACGTAGATATGGTTTTATTAATTCATATTTTTATGATGCGGAGTTTTCATTTAAGCTTTAATAAACTACACAGAAAAATATTATTGGTATAGTTCAAAAATGAATCAGCACGGCAATTCAATTTGAGTCAGTACGGGTTATAAATTTTACCAAAAATTCTCATATATTTTATTTAAAAAAAAACACATCATAAAATCGAATATCTCAATGCAAACTGAAGCCTAAATTTAAGGGCAAAACCCCGCGATTTATTTAAACGCCGGGGGATATATATTGCGAAAACCCCACACATAAAGGAAGTGCGGGAAGTATCAGACAGAAGTGCTTATGTATTTTTTACAATAAAAGAGAAAAAAAAAATACGCAAACATATAGGGCGGTTTATTATCCAGACACTAGAAAGTAGGGAAAGTTTCAAAATAATTTCAAATTAGACCTGAGACAAATTTAACGCACGTTCCAACAAAAATTGTAAAATTATTAACTGAAACATGAGAAAAAATATTTTAAACATAAACCCCAAATTTTTTGAAATTAGTTTTGGTAAAAATTATTTAAAAAATATTTAGGGTAGTTCCCCCAGGTAAAATTTAGGAAAAGGTTATCTTAGGATGGACCTATTTTTGAAAATTATGTCAGGTTATTAAATACTCATTCATTTATTTAAGCAAGGTATGGAGGGTAAGTTATTTAAAATTCCCCTTCATTGCATAAGAGGGTGATCCCAAACATTAAAAGATAGATCAAACGTATAAAATCAAATCTGTTTAGCCAGGAAAAGTTCAAACTTTGCCTTCCTTTTCTGGTAATAGAGTATGTGTTATTACCGAAACTTACTGAAACTTAGTTTGATTCTTAAATTGAAAAATTACCCTGGACATGGGAATAGAAACCAGGAGTCCCGTGTCCCCGTGTCAGTTTTTTAATTAAAGAAAGTGGGCATTTAGTTTTGGATATATTCATAATTAAAAAACTATAATAGCTTTGCTATTTGATCCATATTAAACTAAATTTACTTTTTTCTTGGTTTTCCAAATTTTTTTCATTTTATATTAATATCATTACGACTGAACATTATAAAGATCATTTGAAACTAACAGGACTTAGCTTATATTATTTTACATAATTAACTTTTCTTTAATTATTCTAAATAATCTTAGACAACATTTATTTTATTAACATAACTTTACTCAGGGGGGTCTTGGGGGTTTAAAGTGTTGCTCAGGACCCGATGTTTGAAGGGTTCAAAACAGCTGGGGCCAATGATTTGTATTGAGTGAAACAATCCGTTAGCGCAACTTTTACGGAGTGGAAGTAAATGCCGTTTGTCCCATTTTGAGATTGCCATGTTTAAAATTTCCCTGGAAAATATATTTCCCAGCAAAAAATTTTTAGGCCCTTTCATTCTCACTCAAAGAAATTCTGTTTTGATATAATCAGTAGGTTCAGGAGTGCAAATAAAAAACAATTAATTTAGATAATAATTGTCTCAAAATAGATTGAACGTATAATCAAAAAAACGGCCAAACAAAGAACAATACCGGTTCAAAGAACGAGATAAATATTTATTAGTTGTCATGATTTTACGGAATTAACTTAATAATTTCTAGACATTTACAAGTTTTAACTTTTTCTTTAATTGTTTAAAAAACTTTAACAAATTTTTTGTGTTTTATTGTGGAAAAAAAGGGGGAAAATAGAGAACGTTTTTGTTTTTTCCCATTCGGGGTATGTGCATGTGTACTTTAAATTTTATAATTATGTTAAAGATTGGTAAAGTTGAATTTTGAAGAAATTTTCCCCCAATCCGCGCTGAATTTAAAAGTTGAGGAAAAACAAACCCTTTCGGTTAACTTAACCCGGATTTGGACCACAATCTTCCCGTCATTTGCCGTACAGTTTTTGCGGGGAATGACAACTTAGACCATTAGACCACCGAAAGGGCCCTAATGAGATGGGTGTGTGGTTCATTAGATCACATGTGAGGAATGTTAAAAAATTATAAAGTTGTTTTAGTCTCGTTGCTAGTTCCACAGTTATAGACCCCAAGTTTTAATAGACCCTACATGAGGTTGATGTAGTTTTTAGTATCACATGAAAACACATGACGAAATTTTATATTTTAATCGAAATTTCACAAAGAAGAACTTTAAAATATTGCGTCGTGCTTCAAACCCAAACTACCCCGAATGTTCTAGCGTTATGGTTTTAAGATAATATTAAATTTAGGTTTGGTGGTTATAGTAATACTTTTTAATATTAAATAGTAAAAATAGTTTTAAAAATAGATGTTGGTTAAAACCACTTAAAACCAAATAGTATGGTGCACCACAAAAATTTCTCTCACTTTTATCTTGAAATAGACATTTACAAAAAAATCGTTAGATTTAAACGAAATAATGGTCGTACATTGCCGTAGAAATAATACCCCAAAATATCATTTAAGTAAATAATTTTACACTATAATTCCTAGGAACTAGGAAACATGTTATTGAAAAAATTGAGAAAAAGAGGAACAGCTTTGCCCAGCATATATCTCAGAAATTATTGGTTTTATAAAAAAAAATTTTTCAATAAATATGTGTATCTATAATAGTACTAAACTTTACAATGGGGAAACATTTCTACTATTTCAAATATTGCGGTGGGAATGATTAAAATTGGAAATTTACCCATGTAAAGTACTTCAAAGTAATTTTTGGTTAGAAAATGGTATTTTCTATTTGGTGTATGGTTATATACAGTGTCTAAATATAACACTTATTCAAAATATCGAGTTCTAACTTCTTGGTAATCACAATACTTTCTCTCCGATGGTGTCGAAATAAAGTAAAATCGAGAGAAATCTTGTGTAAGGCGTGTAATAAAATGTTGCTCCCTATTTGTATTGCCTCGTCTCATTGCTAGTCCTTTCTATTTAATTACACTTGGGTCGTAGGATGCAGTAAGGGAACAGTGGGGGTCATAAAAACAAAGGGAAAACATTATACAATCTCTAATATATCCCTTCCCCTCAGATATCTTTGATTGCTCACGCTGATGCACTAATATACGCTAGTGGACCTAGAAACTATAGGGAGGTTATATAAACAGGGAAGTTGTACCACGTTTGCGTGGAGGGAGAGTTTAAAACCGTTTTTATAAAAAAAACTTTTCAGTACACACGACCGAGATTCGAACCTCGATCTCCCCGTCCATTATCAGTCTAGTCTACTGCGGAGTAGCGCGCTAGACCACGCGGCCAACCTAAGCGGGCTACTCAATATTGATCGGGTCATTTGCCATCGCAATTGATTACTACATAGTTTGTTGTAAAGAAATGTTGGGGTCGTAAGCTTGGAATGTAGGCTGGGGTTTTATAAGCTGAATATAGACTACATGGCTACCAAATCAAGTGAGTTTAGATTACATATACTATTCGTGGGAACTATGGTGTTAATTCGGTCAAAAAAGCCAGCCTGATCTAATAAATTAACTCCTTGTTATAAATGAGTGTTATGTATCGAATGTTGTGACATTCTGTATGTCACGGCTGGAGTTCTCTCAATATGACTGACAAAAATTTCCACCCAATTTTCCCGAATATTGCCAAGTGAATTAATCACGTGATTACACTCAGCACGCCCCAGTGACCTTTATGACTCTCAGTCGATCTAGCTCGCTACTCACGATAAAGCACACAGGACGGACCTCGAATGACATGTGCCATGTTTGGTATGGAAATGTTATACTTACATATAATACAACAAAAAATCAATATTTATGCTACACACTTGGAAAATAACGATAGTTATTGTTTTGTCGGGCAAGGAACTTATTTTATTTTATTGTTTACAGCCATTTACAAAAAAAATTGAATTTCAAAACTGCACTCATTGGTATACAATATCCTAGTAGTACGTAAAAAAAATCTAATTGTTTGTTTGTTTGTTTGTTTGTTAATAACTGTTCCAAACTCAATATACCGATTTTGCTGACATTTCGCAAAAGGATATAACTTAGACTTCCGTTTAACCTGTTAGACTATATTGTTCTATTAAATCCTAATAAAATTGACGTTTTATCAAATATTTTGTATTAAACCACTTTATCAATCGTTATATTATCTTTTTAAAATATAGAAATATGTTTCTTTGATATCGCATTAGTCATTATAGAAAAACTTAGTGTGAAATTAAGCACCTATTAATTATATACAGGGTTTTGGCAAAAGTAGACAAACACTTGATACATACATTCGTATTTTTTTTCTGTACTGTGAACATGTTTTTAAGAGGTACATTAAAGCTTGTCACTGTTGTTCATATTTGTCTTAAAAGTTATTGTCAATATCATTGGCTCTTTTTGTTACACTTGAATGCCACTACACTAGTAGTATTGGCATGTTCAAAGTGTCCTCCTCCAACAAATACCACACACGGTCTCACAATGTTCCTCATCTCATGACACGGGGCGTCTGTATTGTACTGGCCTCCAACAATACCCCACACGGTCTTACAATGTTCCTCAATCTCATGACACGCGTCTGTATTGTACTGGCGCAATCCTGGTACGTGGCGACCACTTTCTCTTTCACTACCTCAGAAGAAATGTCCATCGGGGTGAGGTCAGAGAACCAGGGAGGCCAATCAACGCGCCCACGCTGCCGGTTCGGGTAACTCCTGGTCCAGGTTTGCGAGTACAGTCATCTGCAGGTAGTTCGCACCGGTGATAGTGTTGTCCGAGAAAACTGGACCGATGACACCAACACGTGATGAGTCTCCCCAGGCAGTGACACCAACACGTGATGATGAGTCTCCTCCAGGCAGTGACACCAACACGTGATGAGTCTCCCCCAGGCAGTGACACCAACACGTGATGAGTCTCCTCCAGGCAGTGACACCAACACGTGATGAGTCTTCCCAGGCAGTGACACCAACACGTGATGAGTCTCCCCAGGCAGTGACACCAAACACGTGATGAGTCTCCTCCAGGCAGTGACACCAACACGTGATGAGTCTCCCCCAGGCAGTGACACCAACACGTGATGAGTCTCCCCAGGCAGTGACACCACACGTGATGAGTCTCCCCAGGCAGTGACACCAACACGTGATGAGTCTCCCCAGGCAGTGACATCAACACGTGATGAGTCTCCCCACAGGCAGTGACACCAACACGTGATGAGTCTCCCCCAGGCAGTGACACCAACACGTGATGAGTCTCCCCAGGCAGTGACACCAACACGTGATGAGTCTCCTCCAGGCAGTGACACCAACACGTGATGAGTCTCCCCAGGCAGTGACACCAACACGTGATGAGTCTCCCCAGGCAGTGACACCAACACGTGATGAGTCTCCCCCAGGCAGTGACACCAACACGTGATGAGTCTCCTCCAGGCAGTGACACCAACACGTGATGAGTCTCCCCAGGCAGTGACACCAGGCTGGTTCAATGCATTCTCCACGACCAAGTGAGGATTTGTTTCACTTCAAAACACAAGGTTGCGTTTGTTGACATGTCCTGACAATCTGAAGTACTCTTCGTCAGACCAAGTAATATTGCGGAGCATGTTGCAGTACTTGACAGAACAGCCCACGTCTGTCAGGGTGGTCCTCCAGTGGAGCATGGACTAGTCGTGGCCAGTAATGCTCCACATGCAGCGTCTGCAAAATGTAGCCCAGAGACCTGTCCAAAACCCCCAACTCAGTTGACCACTTCTGGCTTGCTTCAAACGAACATGCAACTTGAGGGAGGTTTGTTTTTTGAAAGTATCTTGCCAAAGTGACTGCACCCCTCTACGTTTCCGCTCTTCCAATACTTACTCTACTCCATACTAAAATTATCCGCCATCACCACCGCTTATCTTGAAACAAAGCAACAAGTGTCAGTTTACTTTGACACACCCTGTATACTTTAGTGAGCCTGAAATATTCAACCGCGTGACCACTATTTCAATTAACACTAAAACCAAGAAAAAAGCTTTTGCTTGTGATTGATGTACTGTATGTGTCTGATGAAATGTTGGGGTGTATATCTCAGCTGTATTATCTTTACCATTACATTATACTGTGAGTTATATGCCTTAAATCGAGTGATGACATGTGGATAGCTCCAAAACCATAACAAATAGAACGGGAATAATTTAGCATGAACTTTGGAAACTTTGGAATGTGACACAGGCACTTTTTAAAATCATTATATATTCATCCTTACTCCTAAGACTCTGTGACCAGTGGCATGTGTGTCTCCAGAACAAAACAAAAATAGGCATGAAATAGGCCTGCCTAGTCAAAGACCCTAGGATTGTTATCTTCTGTTACCAAACTAAACACTCTTCTCCGGTCAACCCCCGGCCACTTCAGATGGTTACTATCAAATATAAATATAGAGTTTGAACAAAATACATCAAACTATTCAGTATCCCTGGCCAGGGACAGGCAGACAGACCGACACGAGGATATACAGACACGGGGACAGACAGACACGAGGACAGACAGACACGGGGACAGACAGACACGGGGATGTACAGACACGGGGACAAACAGACACGGGGACAGACAGACACGGGGACAGAGAGACACGGGATATACAGACACGGGGACAAACAGACACGGGGACAGACAGACACGGGGATATACAGACACGGGGACAGACAGACACGGGGATATACAGACACGGAGACGGACAGACACGGGGACAGACAGACACGGGGATATACAAACACGGGGACAGACAGACACGGGGACAGCCCAGACACGGGGATATACAGACACCAGGACAGACAGACACGGGGACAGACAGACACGGGGATATACAGACACGGGGATATACAGAAACGGGGACAGACAGACACGGGGATATACAGACACGGGGACAGACAGACACGGGGATATACAAACACGGGATATACAGACACCGGGACAGACAGACACGGGGACTGACAGACACGGGGATATACAGACACGGGGACAGACAGACACGGGGGAAAAAACAGACACGGGGATATACAGACACGGGGATAGACACACACGGGGATATACACACACGGGGACATACAGACACGGGGACAGACAGACACGGGGACAGACAGACACGGGGACAGACAGACACGGGGACAGACAGACACGGGGACAGACAGACACGGGGAAAGACAGACACGGGGATATTCAGACACGGGGACAGACAGACACGGGGATATACAGACACGGGGACAGACAGACACGGGGACAGACAGACACGGGGACAAACAGACACGGGGACAGACAGACACCTGGACAGACAGACACGAGGACAGACAGACACGGGGATATACAGACACGGGGACAGACAGACACGGGAAACAGACAGACACGGGGACAAACAGACACGGGGACAGACAGACACCGGGACAGACAAACACGGGGACAGACAGACACAGGGATATACAGACACGGGGACAGACAGACACCAGGACAGGACAGACACGGGGGACACACAGACACGGGGACAGACAGACACGGGGATATACAGACACGGGGACAGACAGACACGGGGATGTACAGACACGGTGACAGTCAGACACGGGGATATACAGACACCAGGACAGACAGACACGGGGACAGACAAACACGGGGATATACAGACACGGGGACAGACAGACACGGGGACAGACGACACGGGGATATACAGACAGGGGGACAGACAGACACGGGGATATAAAGACACGGGGACAGACAGACACGGGGATGTACAGACGCGGTGACAGTCAGACACGGGGATATTACAGACACCGGGACAGACAGACACGGGGACCGACAGACACGGGTATATATACATACATGGGGACAGACAGACACGGGGACAGACAGACACGGGGATATACAGACACGGGGACAGACAGACACGGGGACAGACAGACACGGGGATGTACAGACACGGTGACAGTCAGACACGGGTACAGACAGACACGGGGATATACAGACACGGGGACAGACAGACACGGGGATATACAGACACGGGGACAGACAGACACGGGGATATACAGACACGGGGACAGACAGACACGGGGACAGACAGACACGGGGATGTACAGACACTGGGTCATGCAGACACGGGGATATACAGACACACGGATATACAGACACGGGGACAGACAGACACGAGGATATACAGACACGGGGATATACAGACACGGGGTCAGACAGACACGGGGAATTCAGACACGGGGACAAACAGACATGGGGACAGACAGACACGGGGACATAAAGACAATGGACAGACAGACACGGCGACAGACAGACACGGGGACAGACAGACACAGGGATATACAGACACGGGGACAGACAGACACGGGGATATACAGTCACGGGGATTTACAGACACGGGGACAGACAGACACGGGGATATACAAACACCGAGACAGGACAGACATGGGGATATAAAGACACGGGGACAGACAGACACGGGGACAGACAGACACGGGGACAGACTGACATGGGGATATACAGACACGGGGATATACAGACACCGGGACAGACAGACACGGGGATATACAAACACGGGGACAGACAGACACGGGGATAGAAAGACACGGGGATATACAGACACCGGGACAGACAGACACGGGGACAGACAGACACGGGGACAGACAAACACGGGGATATTACAGACTTGGGGACAGACAGACACGGGGATTACAGACACGGGGATATACAGACACGGGGATATACAGACACGGGGACAGACCGACACGGGGATATACAGACACCGGGACAGACAGACACGGGGATATACAGACACGGGAATATACAGACACGGGGATATACAGACACCGGGACAGACAGACACGGGGATATACATACACGGGGACAGACAGACACGGAGATATACAGACACGGGGACAGACCGACACGGGGACATAAAGACACTGGGACAGACAGACACCGAGACAGACAGACACGGGGACAGACCGACACTGGGACAGACAGATACGGGGTCAGACAGACACGGGGACACACAGACACGGGGACAGACAGACACGGGGACAGACAGACACGGGGACAGACAGACACGGGGTCAGACAGACACGGGGACAGACATACACGGGGATATACAGACACTGGGACAGACAGACACGGGGATATACAGACACGGGGGACAGACAGACACGGGGTCAGATAGACACGGGGACAGACAGACACGGGGACAAACAGACACGGGGACAAACAGACACGGGGATATACAGACACGGGGACAGAAAGACACGGGGATATACAGACACGGGGACAGACATACACGGGGATATACAGACACTGGGACAGACACGGGGATATACAGACACGGGGACAGACAGACACGGGGTCAGACAGACACGGGGACAGACAGACACGGGGACAGAACGACACGGGGTCAGACAGACACGGGGACAGAAAAGACACGGGGATATACAGACACGGGGACAGACAGACACGGGGACAGACAGACACGGGGATATACAGACATGGGGACAGACAGACACGGGGACACACAGACACGGGGACAGACAGACACGGGGACAGACAGACACGGGGACAGACAGACACGGGGACAGACAGACACGGGGTCAGACAGACACGGGGACAGACAGACACGGGGATATACAGACACGGGGACAGACAGACACGGGGACAGACAGACATTGGGACAGACAGACACGGGGACAGACAGACACGGGGATATACAGACACGGGTTCAGACAGACATGGGGACAGACAGACACGGGGATATACAGACACGGGGTCAGACAGACATGGGGATATACAGACACTGGGACAGACAGACACGGGATATACAGACACGGGGACAGACAGAACACGGGGATAGACAGACACGGGGACAGACAGACACGGGGGTCAGACAGGGACACGGGGACAGACAGACACGGGGACAGACAGACACGGGGACAGACAGACACGGGGACAGACAGACACGCGGATATACAAACACGGGGATATACAGACCCCGGGACAGACAGGACACGGGGACAGTCAGACACGGGGACAGAGAGACATGGGACAGACAGACACGGGGATATACAGAACGGGGACAGACAGACACGGGGATATCAGACACGGGACAGACAGACACGGGGTCAGACAGACATGGGGACAGACAGATCGGGGATATACAGACACGGGGTTCCAGACAGACATGGGGACTGTCAGACACGGGGATATACAGCACGGGGTCAGACAGACATGGGGATTACAGACACGGGGGTCGGACTGACCACGGGGATATACAGGACACGGTGGTTCTGACACGACCACGGGGTTATACAGAATGATAAAGTCAAGTCTGATGGGTTCGTATTCACATAAAACTTTTAGGATTGATAATCTCGGGATCGTCTCCTGGCATGGCTTTAGCTGAAAATAGTTATCTATGATCGGGAGAATATGGGTTACCCTTTCCACTTTGATCAATTGATGGCTGGGGTTTGGATCGTTGTGATTGTCCTAGTATTAATTAAGATTATAAGACATGGGAAGCTAGGACAAGACCTAGCAGCCGGTAGTGGAAATTGTGGCTTAGATAAAATTCTGGACCATGACACAACCTGGAAACAAGGAACGGGTGTTAAAAAAAATATTCAACATAATTCAAAATCAATTTTTTCACGGTTACAATAATTTTTTTTTTTAGAGAGAGTTAGAAATTAAAAAACTATACATTTAAAGTCTTATCTGACATGATTTTACGTAAATGTGATATTAATTTTGCGTCAAGGCTTCATTTGTGGACTTTGCCAACTAGCTTGAGAACTATTTGGATGAGAGCCCCACCCCCCCCCCCCCCCCCCCCCCCCCCCCCCCCAAGCCTATATGACATGTGTGGCATTGCATCGAATGGAGTCGTCTGAGTTCAACTAACAATTTAAGCTTTAGATTGGAATAAATGACTCCTATGGGAATTCTAGGATCGGTAATAGACGGATAGTGCTTTTTTTGGTACCGTTAGATAACTAATTGTTTTTAAAATAGGTGTGGGTGATCGGATTTACTTGATCTTTTGATCACGGTTTATTAATCAAAAATACCTAAATAATTTTTACCCAGTGATCTTGGGCCGTCTTCAATTTTAAGATGCAATTTAGTTTAGATGATATTTAATTTTTCAAATAATTTGAATAAAACTTAAGGTAAAATTGTTGAAACATCATTTTTAGGATACAATAATAAATTATCCAACGAAAATGAAAGCTAACAATAATGGTAACAATAATATTTACTAGCGAGGTCTGATATGATCCAAACAGAAACGTTATATTTAGATGTGTTACTTTCATGTGTTACTATGCGAAAAATTAATACATACGAAACCATTTAACAAATTAACCAATTACATAAAATGGTTAAAAATAGACCCTCCCCACCGAAACTACGAAAGTGAGTTTTACCTCTTTTTTTTTGACAAAACCCAATGGGGATTCTATAACTATGATCGGCACTCACGACAAACCAATGGGAGATTCTTAATATGATAGGCACTCATGACAAACAATGGGAGATTCTATAACTATGACAGCACTCACTGACAAACCAATGGAATCTATAACTAACAGGCTATCAGACAAACCAATGGAGATTCTATAACTTATCAGCTACTCCTGACAAACCAATGGAGATTCTATACTATGATCAGCACTCACGACAACCAATGGGAGATTCTATAACATTCAGTACTCACTGACAAAAATGGAGATTCTTAACTTGATCAGGCTTGCCAAAGGGGTTCTTACTATGATCAGTACTCATGACAACCAATGGGGATTATAACTTGTTTGGCTACTCATGACAAACCAAGGAGATTCTATAATATGACGGCTACTCACTGCAACCAATGGGAATTCTATAACTATGATCAGCACCACTGAAACCAAAGGGAGATCTATACTATGATCAGGCACTCACTGAAAACCAATGGAATTCTAAACTTGACGGCATCACTGACAACCAATGGAGATTCTATACTATGATCAGCACCTCACTGACAAACCAATGGAGATTCATAACTATGATCAGGTATCACTGACAACCAATGGGAGATTTATACTAGTCCCCTACTGACAAACCAATGGGAGATTTTAATATATCAGGCACTCATGACAACCAAAAGGGAGATTCATAACATGTCAGGCATATGACAACCAATGGGGATTCTTAACTATGATAGGACTCACTACAAACCAAATGGGAATTCTTAATAGATCAGCACTCCGACAAACCAATGGGAGATTTTAACTATGCAGGACTCAGACAACCAATGGGTTCTATAAAATTTAGCTCACTGACACCAATGGGAACTATACATGATAGCATACTGACAAACCAATGGAGTTTTTAACTGACAGCTCCACTGACAACCAATGGGAGATTTAAACTATGATCGCTTCACTGACAAACCCAATGGGATTCTATAACTATGATCAGCACACTACAACCAATGGAGATTCTTAACTATGATAGGCACTCTGACAACCAATGGGGATTCATAACATGATAGCATCACTGACAACAAATGGAGATTTATAACTATGATCAGTACTCACTGACAACCCAAGGGAATTCTATAACTATGATCAGGATCACGCAAACCAATGGGAGATTCATAACTATGATCAGGCACTCCTGAAACCCAATGGGAGATTATAACTTGTCAGGATCATGACAAACCCAAAGGGATTCATATATGTCGCACTCACTGAAAACCAAGGAGATTCTATAACTATGTCGGACTCACTGAAACCATGGAGATTCTATAACTAGATCAGGCACTCACTGAAAAAAAAAAAAAAAAAAAAAAAAAAAAAAAAAAAAAAAAAAAAAAAAAAAAAAAAAAAAAAAAAAAAAAAAAAAAAAAAAAAAAAAAAAAAAAAAAAAAAAAAAAAAAAAAAAAAAAAAAAAAAAAAAAAAAAAAAAAAAAAAAAAAAAAAAAAAAAAAAAAAAAAAAAAAAAAAAAAAAAAAAAAAAAAAAAAAAAAAAAAAAAAAAAAAAAAAAAAAAAAAAAAAAAAAAAAAAAAAAAAAAAAAAAAAAAAAAAAAAAAAAAAAAAAAAAAAAAAAAAAAAAAAAAAAAAAAAAAAAAAAAAAAAAAAAAAAAAAAAAAAAAAAAAAAAAAAAAAAAAAAAAAAAAAAAAAAAAAAAAAAAAAAAAAAAAAAAAAAAAAAAAAAAAAAAAAAAAAAAAAAAAAAAAAAAAAAAAAAAAAAAAAAAAAAAAAAAAAAAAAAAAAAAAAAAAAAAAAAAAAAAAAAAAAAAAAAAAAAAAAAAAAAAAAAAAAAAAAAAAAAAAAAAAAAAAAAAAAAAAAAAAAAAAAAAAAAAAAAAAAAAAAAAAAAAAAAAAAAAAAAAAAAAAAAAAAAAAAAAAAAAAAAAAAAAAAAAAAAAAAAAAAAAAAAAAAAAAAAAAAAAAAAAAAAAAAAAAAAAAAAAAAAAAAAAAAAAAAAAAAAAAAAAAAAAAAAAAAAAAAAAAAAAAAAAAAAAAAAAAAAAAAAAAAAAAAAAAAAAAAAAAAAAAAAAAAAAAAAAAAAAAAAAAAAAAAAAAAAAAAAAAAAAAAAAAAAAAAAAAAAAAAAAAAAAAAAAAAAAAAAAAAAAAAAAAAAAAAAAAAAAAAAAAAAAAAAAAAAAAAAAAAAAAAAAAAAAAAAAAAAAAAAAAAAAAAAAAAAAAAAAAAAAAAAAAAAAAAAAAAAAAAAAAAAAAAAAAAAAAAAAAAAAAAAAAAAAAAAAAAAAAAAAAAAAAAAAAAAAAAAAAAAAAAAAAAAAAAAAAAAAAAAAAAAAAAAAAAAAAAAAAAAAAAAAAAAAAAAAAAAAAAAAAAAAAAAAAAAAAAAAAAAAAAAAAAAAAAAAAAAAAAAAAAAAAAAAAAAAAAAAAAAAAAAAAAAAAAAAAAAAAAAAAAAAAAAAAAAAAAAAAAAAAAAAAAAAAAAAAAAAAAAAAAAAAAAAAAAAAAAAAAAAAAAAAAAAAAAAAAAAAAAAAAAAAAAAAAAAAAAAAAAAAAAAAAAAAAAAAAAAAAAAAAAAAAAAAAAAAAAAAAAAAAAAAAAAAAAAAAAAAAAAAAAAAAAAAAAAAAAAAAAAAAAAAAAAAAAAAAAAAAAAAAAAAAAAAAAAAAAAAAAAAAAAAAAAAAAAAAAAAAAAAAAAAAAAAAAAAAAAAAAAAAAAAAAAAAAAAAAAAAAAAAAAAAAAAAAAAAAAAAAAAAAAAAAAAAAAAAAAAAAAAAAAAAAAAAAAAAAAAAAAAAAAAAAAAAAAAAAAAAAAAAAAAAAAAAAAAAAAAAAAAAAAAAAAAAAAAAAAAAAAAAAAAAAAAAAAAAAAAAAAAAAAAAAAAAAAAAAAAAAAAAAAAAAAAAAAAAAAAAAAAAAAAAAAAAAAAAAAAAAAAAAAAAAAAAAAAAAAAAAAAAAAAAAAAAAAAAAAAAAAAAAAAAAAAAAAAAAAAAAAAAAAAAAAAAAAAAAAAAAAAAAAAAAAAAAAAAAAAAAAAAAAAAAAAAAAAACCCCCCCCCCCCCCCCCCCCCCCCCCCCCCCCCCCCCCCCCCCCCCCCCCCCCCCCCCCCCCCCCCCCCCCCCCCCCCCCCCCCCCCCCCCCCCCCCCCCCCCCCCCCCCCCCCCCCCCCCCCCCCCCCCCCCCCCCCCCCCCCCCCCCCCCCCCCCCCCCCCCCCCCCCCCCCCCCCCCCCCCCCCCCCCCCCCCCCCCCCCCCCCCCCCCCCCCCCCCCCCCCCCCCCCCCCCCCCCCCCCCCCCCCCCCCCCCCCCCCCCCCCCCCCCCCCCCCCCCCCCCCCCCCCCCCCCCCCCCCCCCCCCCCCCCCCCCCCCCCCCCCCCCCCCCCCCCCCCCCCCCCCCCCCCCCCCCCCCCCCCCCCCCCCCCCCCCCCCCCCCCCCCCCCCCCCCCCCCCCCCCCCCCCCCCCCCCCCCCCCCCCCCCCCCCCCCCCCCCCCCCCCCCCCCCCCCCCCCCCCCCCCCCCCCCCCCCCCCCCCCCCCCCCCCCCCCCCCCCCCCCCCCCCCCCCCCCCCCCCCCCCCCCCCCCCCCCCCCCCCCCCCCCCCCCCCCCCCCCCCCCCCCCCCCCCCCCCCCCCCCCCCCCCCCCCCCCCCCCCCCCCCCCCCCCCCCCCCCCCCCCCCCCCCCCCCCCCCCCCCCCCCCCCCCCCCCCCCCCCCCCCCCCCCCCCCCCCCCCCCCCCCCCCCCCCCCCCCCCCCCCCCCCCCCCCCCCCCCCCCCCCCCCCCCCCCCCCCCCCCCCCCCCCCCCCCCCCCCCCCCCCCCCCCCCCCCCCCCCCCCCCCCCCCCCCCCCCCCCCCCCCCCCCCCCCCCCCCCCCCCCCCCCCCCCCCCCCCCCCCCCCCCCCCCCCCCCCCCCCCCCCCCCCCCCCCCCCCCCCCCCCCCCCCCCCCCCCCCCCCCCCCCCCCCCCCCCCCCCCCCCCCCCCCCCCCCCCCCCCCCCCCCCCCCCCCCCCCCCCCCCCCCCCCCCCCCCCCCCCCCCCCCCCCCCCCCCCCCCCCCCCCCCCCCCCCCCCCCCCCCCCCCCCCCCCCCCCCCCCCCCCCCCCCCCCCCCCCCCCCCCCCCCCCCCCCCCCCCCCCCCCCCCCCCCCCCCCCCCCCCCCCCCCCCCCCCCCCCCCCCCCCCCCCCCCCCCCCCCCCCCCCCCCCCCCCCCCCCCCCCCCCCCCCCCCCCCCCCCCCCCCCCCCCCCCCCCCCCCCCCCCCCCCCCCCCCCCCCCCCCCCCCCCCCCCCCCCCCCCCCCCCCCCCCCCCCCCCCCCCCCCCCCCCCCCCCCCCCCCCCCCCCCCCCCCCCCCCCCCCCCCCCCCCCCCCCCCCCCCCCCCCCCCCCCCCCCCCCCCCCCCCCCCCCCCCCCCCCCCCCCCCCCCCCCCCCCCCCCCCCCCCCCCCCCCCCCCCCCCCCCCCCCCCCCCCCCCCCCCCCCCCCCCCCCCCCCCCCCTGACAACCCAATGGAATTCATAAAAAGATCAGGCACCCCACTGCAAACCAATTGGGGGATTCTATAAAATATATCAACACCTCCCTGGGGCAAAAACCAATGGAAATTTTTAAAAACTATGACAGGCACCACTGACAACCCAATGGAGATTCTTTCTATAAGGAATGAAAACCAAAAGGGAAAAAAATGTAAAAAAAAAAAAAAAAAAAAACTCACTGACAAAAAATGGGGGATTCAAAAACTATGACAGTCTCACACAAACCAAAAGGGGATTTTATAACTATGATCAGCACCACTGACAAAACCAATGGAGATTCTATAACAAAACAGGCAAACCCTGACAAACCCAAGGGAGATTTTTAACAATGTTAGGCACCACTACAATCAAAAGGAGATTCTATAACTATGAAAGGCACTCACTGACAAACCAAATGGGAAAATTTTATAAATTTATCCGTACTCCTGACAAAACCCAAAAGGGGGATTTTATAACTATGCAGGCTACTCACTGACAAACCCAAAGGGAATTCTATAACTATATAGGCTACTCACTGCAAAACCCCAAAGGGAGATTTTTAAACTTTGATCAGGCACTCCGAAAAACCCAATGGGGATTCTATAACTATATCACCCACTCAGACAAACCCCCTGGGAATTCTAAACATATCAGGCTACTCACTGACAAACCCCAAAGGAAAAACTATAACTTGATCAGCTACTCACGACAACCCCAAAGGGAGTTCTATAACTTGATCAGGTACCACGACAAACCAAAAGGAGATTTTATAACTATGATCACGCTTTTCTCCTGACAAGCCCAAGGGGGATTCTATAACTATACAGGGTACCAAGACAAACAAATGGGGGTTCCTATCTAAAATCAGGGTACTCACTGACAAACCCAATGGGAGTTCTATAACTATGACAGGCTACTCACGCAAACCCAAAAGGAAATTTTATAAATTTTGATCAGGCTCTCACTGACAAACCCAAAGGGGGATTCATAACTATGACAGACCCCACGACAAACCAATGGGAGATTCTAAACTTGACAGGCCCTCACGACAAACCCAATGGGAATTCTATAACTATACAGGGCCCCCCACTGACAAACCAATGGGGGATTCTTAACTAAAGATCAGCCCCCTCACTGACAAAACCAAAAGGGAATTTATAAATATGACAGGTCTCATGACAAACCAAAAGGGGGGGTTCTATAACTATGATCAGCACTCCCTGACAAACCCAATGGGAGATTTATAACTATGATCAGGCACCACTGAAACCCAATGGGAGATTTTAAAACATGTTTTAGGGTACTCACTGACAACAATGGGGGGGATTCAAACTATGACAGGGACTCACTGAAAACCAAAAAAAATTCTATAACATGTCCGACTCACTACAAAAACCAAAAAGGGAGATTTTTTAACAGATCGGCACTCATGACAAACCCAAGGGAATTCTATAACTATGATCAGCTACTCACTGACAAACCCAAAAAGGGGAAAATTTTAACTATGATCAGGCCCCACCCTGACAAACCAAAAGGGGATTTAAACATGCGGGGGACCACTGACAAACCCCAAAGGGAATTCTATAACTTTCACCACCCTGAAAACCAAGGGAGATTCTATAAAAATTTATCAGGCACCATGACAACCCAAAGGGGGATTTTATAAAATGACAGCTACTCACGACAACCCCAAGGGAGATTTTAACTATGATCAGGGTATCACGACAAACCCCAAGGAGATTTTATAACTATACAGCTAACTGACAAGCCCCAAAGGGAATTCTATAACTATACCGGCTTCTCACGACAAACCCAAAAGGAGATTTTAACTATGATCAGGGAACTCACTGACAACCCAATGGGAATTTTTATAACTATGATCAGGGTACTCACGACAAACCCAAAGGGGTTTTTTATAACTATGATCAGGGAATCACTCAAACCCAATGGGGATTTTATAATATGATAGGCCTCACTGACAAAACCAAAAAGGGGATTCTAAACTATGATCGGGACCATGACAAAACCAATGGGGGATTCTAAACAGGGCAGGAACCATGACAAACCCCCCTGGGGGATTCTAAACATGACAGCCACCCAGACAAACCAAAAAGGGGGATTTATAAAATAGATAGGCTACCACTGACAAAACAAAAGGGGGGATTCTAAATATATCAGGGACTCACGACAAACCCAATGGGAGATTCTATAACTAGATCACTACCCCTGACAAAAAAATGGAAATTCTATAACTATGTCGGCTATCACTGACAAACCCCCAATGGAAATTCAAAACAATGACACTGGAATTCTAACTATGATAGGCTAACATGACAAAGCCAATGGGGGGAAATTTTATAACTTTTATCAGGCTACTCATGACAACCAATGGGGGAT